>VYXD01014767.1:421247-453452 GCA_013397195.1 Hylia prasina | reverse complement strand
ATAATAGAATAATTATAAAATAATTACATTGTTAAATAATATCATCCCTTTTAATTAGAAATTAAAATGTATCGTTTTAATTTTAAATAATTAAATTTAATTCTTTACATTAAATATAAAAGGTTTTATATTATTTTATAAAATGAAAGGTTTTTTTATTTTTAATTAAAATACTTTTATGCAAAGTCCGAATTAGAAAAGGCCCCAGAAATGAATCTGCAAGTCTGTCCATCACTAAGTCACCACCTCCTGTGTGTATTACTTCTTTCTTTTTTTTTTAAATAAAACATTTATTTTGTCACATGAATACAACAGTTTTCACCACACCACCGAGGTGATACTATTCCCAAATTATCAAACGAAAGCTGTAACAGGCATTTGGCTCCAGAGAATGGAACAGGGATTAGGGATTTCCTTTCAGGCTAACGGAGAAAAAACTCATTAGGAGTGGCACGGGCTCACATGTCCTGTCTCCTCTCATTTGATCTCTGTCTGTGGTACTTTGATTCATTCTCTTTTCCCAGCTAGCTGGGGTGAGCCAGGCTCTTCCTCTGCCATCTGCCCTTTTCCCAGCTCTCTCCCCTCACCTTTGCTTCCCACCAAAATCCTCTTCCCTTCCTTTCCCAGCCTATCCCTGTGGGGGTTTTGTCCTCTTCTCTCAGAGCTGGGAATAAATGCTCGAGAGATGTTTCGTGTTCGGACTCAGATGTTTATTAATTCTTATCTATGTTACAATCTCACAAGCTGAGAGTTCTACCTAAAAAAGTGAAAAATGTCTCTAACTCTTTACAAGCACTAATTGTCCATTTATGAAATGGCACCTGAATTATTTACTTTTAACCCAATAACCAACCAACCCTGCCCCACAATGTGGATTTTTCTACCCAATTACAAAATACCACCCAGACCATGAAGAAGAAGGTGAAAAAGGACTCAGCCCCACCCCCAAAACCTCCATCTTGCTTTACATATATTATTATATTCTAAACCCTTAAACTGTGAGTTTTGCCCCCTGTGCTATCACACACTTCTATCCAAACCCCACACCCACAATCCCAGGGCTGTCACTCAATTTTGGGAGCCTTTTCCATGGCCTCAGGTCAGTGCAGTGTTTGCCTGGGGGTCAGTGCCTGTAAGCACAGAGAGCCTGGAATTCTCAGTGCCCAGGGTTCCAACATATCCCCCCAGTTTTACCTCCACCTTGTGCAGTCTCCCTTTCTCTGGGGATCTGCAGGGAATTTGTTATCCTCACCTGCCACACCCACACTGATGACCAGTGAAAGGATGTGCTGCTACCTGTCCCCCTAGCCTGACCTGTGCCCAAAAACACTGCCTTTAAAAAAAACCCTGCTGAATATGGAGAGGCAAAACTGTCCCTGTCAAGCAAAGGGATGAAATAAACAATGCAAGTTGGGGTTTTTTCCCCCTTCCCACCAAATGGGCAAACAGCAAACAAGTTTGCTTTGCGAGTGAAGCAGATCATGAAACAGATCAAAGCACTTCCCAAATCTCAGCAATAGTACGGATCATTTCTGAGTAACACATCCCATGGAGAGAGCTCTCTGCAGGGGCTGCACCAGCCAAAACAGGATTAGCAAGTGGTGGAAATAAAAAGAAATTTTCACACTTTCACTCTAGCAGTGAAAGCAGTCACTGCTAGAGTAACTCAAAATGTGCAAAGTGCTTTCACTATAAAAGATACCCAGGCTTAGGGAAAAAAAAAAAGAAAATTTGGGATGGGATCCCATGCCACCAAAATGCTGCCACTTCTGAGAACAAGCATTGAAACTGTTAAAACACGTTTCACATTCTTGTTCCAAGTCATTCAGGGGCACATGGAAAATGCTGACTGCAAGGCACCTTGTACTTGGGCTCTGGAGATTTTGTGGAACAGAATAGATTTATTGTCTCCAATGCACTGCAGAATCTGACTGTCACCTGTCCTTGTGTGCTACCCTGCTGTTACCCCTTGGAGGGATCCAACCCAAACAGAGCTCCCCACACTTATTTCTGTAAATTCACACAGTGGCACAGCCTGAAAACTCAGTGGCAGGGAGGAAAACACACAGGGCAAAAAGATATTCTGCCAGCAGATACAGAGACCAGGCAGAGCCATTGAATCTCTGCCTGCACTTGGTGTGATGACAAATCCCAGCACAATCCCACACAAACACCTCTTCCTTGCCACATCTGCCCAGCATATTGGTCAGAGTGCAGGCCATGGAGTTATTGTCCTTCAGACAACCTTTGACAGATCATCTCTGGAAGGGTTTTCTAATTGTTTCCTTTCTCCCATTTAAATTTTTAGTCTATGCAGCACTTTCTGGCAGGGAGCACCACGGCTTCACTATGCAATGCAGGATCCATGGAAGAGGGTCTTCTCTTCAGTCTCTTTTAATGTCTCTTTAAAAAAAAAATCTTTGAAGGTTTTTCAGGGATGAGAAGCAGCAGCTACTGTTTCTCTGCTCTCACCCTTTTTCATGAAGGGCCTGATCAGAGCCCTCCTTGCTGTTATCTTTCCACTGATATTTAAACTCCTCCTAAAGAACATTCACCCATACCTTGGTTTCCTGATCCCTTCCTCCTGTCCCTCCACGGCTTCCATGGGTTTCTCTGAGACAGAGTGCACAAAGCCTGAGGCACAAGTGGGGTTTATGCAGCAGGATAACCACGGCACCTGGTTTTCCCTGCATATCTTTCCTGTTATCTTTCCTCACATCACCTTCTCAATTTCGACCATGCTGAGCTGCAAAGCCACGTTTCCACAATGATTTCCAGAGCCTCACAAATCACCAGATCCCCTTTGCAACTGGTACATGATAATTTAGAGACAAACAGCATATATGCATATTGGAGGCTCCCCCGCAGGCACAGATACAATTCTGCAGTTTAACAAAACAAATTTTATTGGCAAGCTCGTTTTTTCTGAAGCTCCTAAGTCAGCTTAGACCATCCAGAACAGGTCTGCATCAGCAGCAAGCTTGGCCACACTCTCCTGGATCCTGCGTAGGAGATTCCACAGGCAGGAGAAAACAAGCATTTATTCCTCCTTCACCTTTTAAAACATTAGTTAATACCATTTCCTACACAGCTCCATGCCTTATTTCTGCGCCCCCTCGAATTCTTTTCTTTCTCATGATTTCTTATAAATGTACTTGGCAGATCTAACCCCCTGCACCACCTCAGAACACTTCTGAGGACCCTGCAGCCTTTAGAGATGCTTTATTCACCACCCCAATGTAACTCCATCTAATTTTTCTCCCTCTTTACCATGCAGCACGGATGCCAAACCTGACAATCATCGAGATCTCTCAGAACAGCACTCAAGTTACCAGTTATTCAAGTTTTCCTCTTAGGTAGGACACGAAAGATCTCATCAGTTTAATCAATGAAAGCATTCTGCCCTTCCCTGCCCCTCACCGGGAAGGGAAAAATTTAAAAATAAATTTAAAATTTAAAATAAAATTTTAAAAAAATTTTTAAAAAGCTGTTGATCTAGTCAGGGGGGAAAAATCATGCCATAAAAGTTGATGAGGGAAGAGCAAATGAAGGGGCTGCTCTGGAGAACATATGTTCCTTCTGCAGAGACACCCCAGCTGACGCCAACAGAGCGCCGGCTGCTCCCAGGCTTATCTTAGCTCCCGTTGACTCAGCTCCAGGCAGAGAGGGAACCTCAGCCCCATCGGGCTGCAGTTTAACTCTGCAGTGGGCCTGCAGTTATTGAGAATCTCTCACTGCTTCCACAGGCACTGCAAGCACAGGCTTAAGAGTGCTTGGATATCTTAAAAGCAGAATCCTTGCGCTTCTGGCGGCCCCAAGAGCTTTTTCCATTGGGAGTAACTGCATGAAAAGAACAAGTTTAATCTACAAGACCTAGCTAGAGTTTAAGTTAAGGCTAGAGTTAAGTAAAACCATAATCTTGTTGCAAAAAATCAGGATTTGGGAGGTGGGGTTATGTGAATTTTTTAATTGTCCTACTAAATCCGCGTCACAAGGTGCCACATCTCCTACTCTGAGCTGGCAAACCTGCTGCTGTTATGTGGTCACTCAGGTTTCCAGGAGGACTATCCCACGGCCACAAACCTGCAGGACTGCTGACCAGGGCTGACTGTGGGCAGGCAGGCAAGGTGGGCCATTTCTAAACCTAGAGCTGACTTTTACAAAGAGATTTTGTTAATTGACATCACCTTCATCAGTGGAAACAACACACCCAGGGAAAGAAAGGGAGGCCAGGACACTTCAGCAAGAACTCACTGATGCAAATGGGTTTTTTACTCAGGTAAATGGGTTTTCAAGTATTGGATACACTAGAAGAGAAAACCTACTGCTACAGGCATTTTTTCTGAAAATTTTACAGAGATGTCCCAATTTCCTGCCCTCTCCAGTCATGGGGATGATGCCTGGGCAGTGGAGCACCCCAGGAATGAGAACAGGCATTGCCTGTGCAGGATTGGGCTGGTCTGGGGCTATACCAAACCACTTCCCATGTGACTCCTTGGAGTTCACACTAGACAGAATATTTTTGGTGTGCCTCTAAATGTGCCTCAGCCAGCCACCTCCAGCTGTGGGTTGTGCCCATCTCCTTGGAGAGAAGAAGGACTTCCGTGCTCCTTTGCAAATGTTATCCCACTGCCCTTGCCATGGGAGGGAGGGGAAAATAATGCCTCTTGCTGCCCTTCCTCCCAAAATACAGCTGTCTAAAGCTCTCCTCGGGCAGAGGCACAGCACAGAAAAATTTTAGCCCCAGAGGTGAATGTCTCTGAAGGTCATGGGGAAATGAAAACAAACGGGATTGAATAGAATCTGACTGGTGACCTCAGTGCCAGTGGTTGCTGCTGGAGCCCAGAGCAGGGATGGCTTGTGACAGGCTGAAAGCAATCCCCCTCACACCACTCACTCAGATTAATCAAAGACCTTGGAAGTTTTGATTTACAGATCATCTATTCCTAACAAGGATGTATTTATTATCATACATCAGAAAGCATCCATACGAATGAGACGTTGCCAAACTAGAGCTGTCAGATATTTATTTTTGCAGTCAATAGAAGTAATGTTATTAAACCCTTCAAAGGCAGCCCTCAAAAGCAAGGAAAATAAATCCCAAATTGGTTTAAATGAATGAATTCACAGTAATCACAGCTGAAATATCAAGTGATCAATCTCTGTCTCCACTGCCTTCCAGCCCTGAATATTTAATTAGCAGAAGATGAAGTGCAGGGTGAAGGTTGGGGTGTCTGATGTGGAGGTGACTCTGGAGCCAGCCCCTGAAAGGAGCTCTTTGCTCTCTGCTCTGGGCCTCCTGCAGGGTAAACAACAGACATCAGCGCCAGAAAGGTTCCTCCATGGAACCTTTGGGTCTTGGAAACACAGAGAATTACAGGATAATCGAATTACAGGATAATGGAGCTGGGAAGGGGCTGTGGTCAGGCTCAGATGAGCTTTCTCAGGACCATGTCTGGCTGAAGCTTGAGGGCTCCAGACAGGGAAATCCTACAGCCTCTCTGGGCTTCCAAGCCCATCTTTGAACAGGAGATTTCCTAGCAAATCTTCCCATCTTCTTCTGGCTGCTGACATCGTCCCCCTTTCTGTGCCTCAAGAAGAATGGGGATGTTTCTGACAGTACAAAAGGAAAGAGCAGGCAAAATTAGCTCCCTTCTTTCTCTTCTTCTTCTTCTTCTTCTTCTTCTTCTTCTTCTTCTTCTTCTTCTTCTTCTTCTCCTTCTTCTCCTTCTTCTCCTTCTTCTCCTTCTTCTTCTTCTTCTTCTCCTTCTCCTTCTCCTTCTCCTTCTCCTTCTCCTTCTCCTTCTTTTTCTTCTTCTTCCTGCCCTCCAACTACCCCCAAACAGGGGCTAGATTTAGACCAGACATAAGGAAGAAATTTTAGGGGGAAGCTGTGGATGCACCATGCCTGGAAGTGCTCAGGGCCAGGCTGGATGGGGCTTTGAGCAACCTGTCCTAGTGCAAGGTGCCCATGCCCACGGCAGAGGGTTTGGAACTGGATGATCTTTGAGGTCCCTTCTCAACCCAAACCATTCTGTGCTTCTGTGATTCTATTATTTTGGGCAGATAGCCTTGAGGAATGGGGAAAAAAAAAATGAGGACACTGAATCATTGATGGGACATGCAGTACAGGACTGCTGCCCTGCCAGCACAGAGCTCCTTCCACACCCCTGAGAACACGCAGGAAATTATTGATGATTACCCAGTAATTATTTCAATTGCATATTAAATCTGTCCTGTGTTGTACGAGCTGCATTAACAGCACCAAGCAGCAGCGTGTGAAGCATGAGCAGTAATAGCCAGCAGTGAGAAATTCTGCTTTCTCCTCTGCTTTCCTCACTCTTTCCAGGGAGGTGGTAAAGAAGGAACCCACCCATGGAGGCTGAAGGCAGGAAAAGAGAACCTTGGGTTGCCCCAGAGCTGTGCACTTGCAGATTTGGGTCCCAGCACTGGCAGGGTGAGTCATTCCATGCTTTTTGGAGGGAAGTGATACTTTCAGTCTTTGTATTTCTGTTTCATGGGCCAAACTTTCTGAAATGTTTCACCCTTGACAGGATCCTGGACAGGCTGTTATCTTTCTTCCATTTTTAGTCACGTTCATGCACAAATTACCTAATCCCAGTCACACCAACACTGACATTACACCCTTGCATTGCTCTATGGGTTTGGATATTTATCTACTCCAGTTTAACCTGCTGCAACAGGGAGGGGCAAAGAACTGCCTTTCTCCAGCCCCCATGGCAGAAGCTGCTGCCTTCAGCAAGGCTTGCACACACCCAGGAGAGTCTGGAGACAGCCCCTTCCACTGGGAGACCAAGGAAGGTGATGCCTCAAGTTTGATCTTTCATGATTTTCAGGCTCTGTGCTGCCCAGGGGTGCAGCTCTGAGCCTCACATTCAGTGCTGGGAGCTCTGCACAGAGCAGGGACACAAAACAAATCCTGTTCCTGCTGCACACCAAGGACAACTTTCAGCCCAAAGGCACAGACAAGGGTGGCTGGAGGGAGGAACAAGAAGGATGGGACCTCACAGCCTGGAGCTGGAACTGGACAATTAAACCCCAATGTGCAGATGGAACAAAACTTATAAGAATGTGAGACCTCGTGACCGTTCATCCATTTTGTGACCATTTTGTGTCCACCTTTGGTGTAGCCCTGGTCAGGTCCTGTCCTGCCCAAGGTGTATCCTGGAGGCCTTTCAATAAATCCCTACTTTATTCTCTGCTCTGTGCAGTCTCTGTTCCAGCTCAGCCTTCCCAAGGCATCAAAGGACACCAGCATTGTCACCCCTGGACTTCTCTCCTGACCCTGCAGGTCACTGGGAGCTCTGGAACGTCTATGGACCACACAAGGCTGACATCACCAGGGAGAAAATCTGAAAATCAGAGAGAAAATCTGAATGTCTTCAGCAGGGCAACAGGCTCTGGAATGAGGGGCCCTGCAGCAGCAATGGGCAGCTGGAAGTTTCTCCAGCACAGCTGTGGGCCGGGGTTTCTGCTCCTGCACTGCCTTCCAGGAGCCAGAGATGCAAGGGAGTCTGGCCAGGTGACAGCACGAGAGGGACACCCCTGGCACACTGGGGAAAGCAAGACTGGAAAATGTGAGGGATGAGGAGCATCTCTGCTGGGGCTCCACAGAGGTGCCAGCCCCTCTGTCTGTGAACATCCCTGGCTGTGTCAAGCCAGCATGGAGCTCATGGAAAACGGAGCCTTTGGATCAAAATGCATTTTCCCAGTGAAAGCAATTTTGCTGAATTTAGACTCTTTAATTTCAGCAATGCTCATCAGAGGCTCTTCATCCTGATTACAATGTTCATCTCCAAAAGCACTATTTCCACAGAAGTGCTGATTAATGTTATCACACCAACAAGGTTTCAGAAACAAAAACACTCTGGAGAAAAGTTGTCAAAATCCCGTCACCTCAACATGACTGCAGATGCAAGGGAGCCCCTGAGGTACAGGATGGGAACTCCTTCTTAATCCCAGAGGGCTAAAAATGACTCTGTGATTCCCCAGATGACAGATACCTTCAGGCAAAATTCTGTGACCGAGCTTTCTTCAGATAAAGCACCACTTTTATCCTGGCAGCTCCACTGGCCTGGGTGAATCCCGTCATGGTTTCACAGCAGGGGAAGAAATCAAAAGATGGGATCTCCTTTCTGTTCAGGACAAAGGAGTATCAGGAGTATGTAGAGATGAGAAATTTCTGACATTCACAATATTCAACCGTTCAGGGCTCCAAAATCCACCCCCCCTCTGGCTGCAGGATGATTGGCAGAGCTACGCCAGTGACATTCAGTCGTGGCTGAACCAGACCTTCCTCTGGGTGGTTTACTGTGATTGGAGGTGTGAAACTCCATTCTTTCTCTTGCCATCATCCATCATAACACTGTGAGCATTTTGAAACCCTCAGCTGTTGTGTTACTACACTTCTGTGGTGTTTGCCTCTGTTTTCTGGGACAGGTGCTGTTTCTTTTTTGCCGTAGCTGTTTTGCCATGTGAGAGAAAGAGCTGCTTTCCCTCACTGCATTACAGGGCCCAGCAGGATCAGACACTTCTGTCACAGTGACAGACAGAATTCGCCCCATCAACCCAAAGAGACACAGGAGCAGAAAACAAACTCACACCGTTTCTGTTTCGTGCAGGAATGAACAGGAACAGAAGAAGATCAAACCCAGTTTCTGCTTGCAGAGTGAAGTTCCAGATGCAAATGCAGCAGGCAGATGTGAAGGCATGGGTTGATTTCCATGGGAAACCCTTTCCCTGCACTGTCCTTGTGTGCTGGCTGTATGAGCAACTGGACTGCAGGATGTGCCAAGGCCTGAGGCTGTGAGCTAGGCAGGGTTTGTAGGCAGGGGCAGGGAGCTGGACCAAGCCAGCAATTCAGCAGAAGAGCCATGCAAAGCAGGACCTTGATCTTTCCACTTTTTGCAGGTTGAGAATGATTTTTTTTTATTACCCAGACTCATACAAATTAGACATATTAAAGAGATGGGCAATCACCAACCATATGAAGTTTAGCAAGAGCAAGAGATGGATTTTGCACCTGGGTTGGGGCAGCCCTGGTTGTGTGGGGAATGAGAGGGTGGAGAGCAGTGCCATGGAAAGGGACCTGGGGATCCAGGGCTTGAGGAAAAGGCTTGCACCTGAGTCAGGAAAGGGTTAGGCTGGATATCAGGAGAAGGTTTTTCACCCACAGGGTGGTTGGGCACTGGAACAGGCTCTCCAGGGCAGGGGGCACAGTACCAGCCTGACAGAGTTCCAGAAGCATTTGAACAATGCACTCAGGCATGTGGGGTGACTCCTGGGGGGTCCTGATCAAGGCCAGGAGCTGGACCCAGTGACCCTGGTGGGTCCCTCCCAACTCAGCACATTTTATGACTCTGTGGCTCCATGAATTTTAGAGAACAGGCTGGTGTTTGGGCAACACGCAGGAGCATCAGAGAGGAGGAAGGTGAAGAAGTGCCTTAGACCACAGTGGTGGTCAGGGAAGAACACAAGGGTAGTGGTGATCCTCCCCAGATCCCTCAGGGACAGCTGGACAAAATCCCTGTGCACTGTGCAGCCAGCAGCTCCTGCTTGCCAAGACCCACTGCAGGTACGAATTTTTGCTCCCAGGCTCATCTTTTGACGCCCTGTTTGCAGCTCTCCCCCGACGATCAAGGAGAAACAAAGGGTTTGGTGTCTGGTGCAGAACGTTCCCTCGCTGGTAACCAAGTGTGCTGCCCCTTTCACAGACTGTTTGTCTCTGTTTGTGCTATTGTACCAGGGTTTCCTGGCTGGCCTCGCATACTTTCCGTGGTGCGCTGGGCTCTTTTGGGGCGGGTTTGTGTTACACAGAGCAGCCCGTCCCCGCTGCCCTGCGGAACCGTGCCACCCTCTCCCTGCCCTCTGCTCCCTGCAGCCCTGCCATGTGCAGGGGAGGGGATGCTCCTGCCACAGGCAGCTCCCTGCAGCCCTGCCATGTGCAGGGGAGGGGATGCTCCTGCCACAGGCAGCTCCCTGCAGCCCCAGAGGGCTTTTAGCAGGCAAAGGATGGTCTTGTCTGAAGGCAGGCACACCCCAGCAGGTGTTTCCAAACAGAGAAAGGTTTAAGACTCTCCCCTTGCTGTTCTGGAAAGGTAAAGGACCCAGAAATTGCTTTGCTCTCCTCAGTGCCAAGACAAAAAAACACTGATGGGTCTCTTTACCTGTTCCTCAGAGAAGCAGCTGTTCTCTATTGGGCTATTGGCCAAAAAAACCACCCAAATAATTCAGTATTTAAATGAGAGCATGAGGCTTATTCCCAGCGCATTTTTGGGGTGCTGTAGCAGGTGTGTGGGACCTGTCCCTACACTGTGAGCAGCTTTGTTCTTTTGGTTTTGCATTATTTTCTTCCTTTATCAAGACCTTTTTACTTTTCCAAGACACGCTCGACCATGCCCCCTCACAGAGTTATTTAAGCCATTTTCTGTGAGGTGCTGGACACCCTCAGAGGGATTGAACCCTGACAGAGCTGAATACATCTGGCTCGTGGAGAAATTCAATACTTATCAGCACCCAGCCTGATCCTGATGAGGTGTAAGTGGCTGCAGCTCCTCATGCTAGCATGTTCTAGGCAAACAAATTATATATATATATATATATACACACTACAAAAAAAATAAAGGGAAAAAGGCAGGAGAATTTTTTTTCTCCCTTCTTGGCAACCCGCAGTTCATTTTTTTTCCAGTTGTGGTTTTCGAGTTTCAGATGAACCCAAATATTTTCACTGAAAGCAAAACTCTCGGGGAAACCCTCCGTCTCTTTTTCTTGCTTTTTTTTAATTCCCAAAGCCAAAACTTCCAACGAAATTGTTGAGCACATCCAGTGTTAAAACACTGCTGGCTGGGAGTCTGGCCTGTTGAGACCTGAGGTTTCTAGCAGAGAATTTCAAAACTGTCATTTCTCTGATGTTTTAAATAAATGTAGGCAGCTGTCTGAGCCACAGGTCTACCCCAGCCAAAATATCCTTCATTCCAAGTGGATTTGCTCCATTGTGAGATGCCTACAAATAATTTTTAAAAGTGACAGTGTTTCTTGTATTATCTTAGCTCTTTAAATATTGAAATGCATCAAACATTAATGCTTGGCAATTCAGAGTATCCCTAGTCCTGGTTCCTGCAACGTCCTGATGAGCCCGAGAGCCAGCTGAGGGAAGGGAAGCCGAGGGAATCCACCCCCAGGAGCTGGTGCCCAGCCCCAGAGGTGTTCCTTGGAAGAGGGAAATGTGGAAGGCCGCAGGGCTGGGCTGGTTTCAGCAGGAGTGGAGCCGAGGAGTGAGCGGGCACAAGCAGAGCCAGGACGGAGCAGGTGCCATCCCAACGCGCTGCTGGTGGCACCTCTGGTCCCCAGGGCCAGCAGTGCACACCTGGAGCATGGAAAAGGAGGTTCACTTCCTTGGCAGAGCTTTAGAGGTTTCATAAAAAGACAACAGGAGACAGAAATAAAGCAAAGGGATTAAAAAAATAAATAAATTATGGCAGGGTGCTTGGCATTCAGCCAAGAGCACCCTCACTATCTTGGAAACACCCTTTAAATATTTTTTCTATTGCATCAGCCTGTTGCATATTCATAGGTTTTAACCTTTGACTTGTCTCAGATTAAATCAATATATTTTATTTCTCCTCCTGGTTCCATCCTGTTGTTCTTAACATTGACAATGGAGAGTCAGTAAATTCTTCCTTTGGGGTTCTGGTTTCTGTCCCTGTTATCTTCATCCAGATAAGGTGATCCATTGGTTATCTTCATTCAAGGCGATCCAAATTGCCTTCACCATTTTCTGAGTTAGTTACATGAATAAAACCATTTTTAACATCACACAGTTTCCATTTTAATATTATGCTATGGCCTAAGATATATATTTATCACACTACTATTTCCAAGTTTTGTTAACAGCAAAAATAAAAGCTATATTCATACAGCAAAGTTATTCCAATGTTATACATATAGCATTCATTTTAATATTTGCAAAAAAGCCAACTTTATAATATGTATTTATAACAGGAGTGACTCAGTACCACCAGATCCCTGCTCGTGGGCTTTTCAGTCCCAGTTTGGCCATGGAGCCCTCAAAGCTACATGCAAGTTGACCCCATGTAGCTGTTTCTGAATCCATGAATGTCACAGTGGCATTCTGTCACTCTTCACCTGCAGAGGCAGCTCTGTCAGAAGACAAGGAAGGGTGAGATCCAAAAAAAAAAGTCACTGCACGTGGATTTGGCATGTCAGGGGTGGGAAAGCTGCACCACCTGTGGCAGCCTGAGCCCAGATGAACACAGATCATATCAGAGCAGTTTGTCCTTTTCCCCTGATGCCTCAAGTTTGATCTTTCATGTATTTCAGGCTCTGTGCTGCCCAGGGGTGCAGCTCTGAGCCTCACATTCAGTGCTGGGAGCTCTGCACAGAGCAGGGACACAAAACAAATCCTGTTCCTGCTGCACACCAAGGACAACTTTCAGCCCAAAAGCACAAACAAGGGTGGCTGGAGGGAGGAACAAGAAGGATGGGACCTCACAGCCTGGAGCTGGAATTGGACAATTAAACCCCAATGTGCAAATGGAACAAAACTTATAAAAATGTGAGACCTCGTGACCGTTTGTCCATTTTGTGACCATTTTGTGTCCACCTTGGGTGTAGCCCTGGTCAGGTCCTGTCCTGCCCAAGGTGTATCCTTGGCATTTCAATAAATCCCTACTTTATTCTCTGCTCTGTCCAGTCTCTGTTCCAGGCCAGCCTTCCCAAGGCATCACTCCCAGCAGAAATCCCAGCACGAAATTCAAATCTCCTCTTTCATAAGCCGAGGAGAAGGTCTGACTCAGCTGCCTGAAGTATCTCCTCTGGGAATGTGGATATGCCATTGTGGGTGCACATTCCCAGGCTGGTGTCCAGTGGAAGGGAGCTGGGGAGATCAGACAGGCTCCCTGACTTCTGTATTTGCAGCTCCCATCCAGGAAACAGGGATTTTCACCCCTTGTCCATCATGTTTCCTGCATGGCAGACTGCCCCAAGGCCAGCAGCCAAGCAGAGAAATCAGCAGGGAATCAGCAAGAGGGTTTTGATGGATTCCCTCTTCCCTTACTCCCACCTCACCTCGTGGCATTTGAGGCTCAGTGAAATCACCATGTTCTCCTGGAACATTTCAACTTTAACTAATCAGGAGAGTTTCTGACAGAAAAATGTTCCACTGGAAAATTTTTGACCAGCACTAATTAGCATTTTTTCTATTAGCTTTGTCCTGAAGGCACAGTAATTTATGCCTTGGTGAAATAAACAATCACTAAGAATTGGACACTCCCCAGGTCCAAGGCATATTTGCTTACCCTAAAGAGAAAAACTCTTATTCGCTTGCAAAACTTTACATACTTAACACAAGGAAAGAATGAGTGCCTGACTTTCTTGTGCTTTACCTGGGCACGGGCCCAAGTGCATTTTAATCACTTTGCTTTAAAAAAAAAGGGGGGGGAAGTAGTGGATTTTCACTTGCAGAGCAGTAAGGTTCAACACTGGAGACAAGGCATGGATGTGGAATGAGAGCTGAACAACCTCACAGAGCTTGAAGGTAGTCACAAGAAACAAGGGGAAGACAGAAAATGTCACAGGTGCCCTCGGAGTTCAGATTTCCTTGCTGTTCCTCCACCATATGGCTATGTCCTAAACTGAATTTCTCACTGAACCACGGGATAATTAAGGCTGTGAGGGACCTCTGGAGGTGCAGCCCCTGCTCGGAGCTGGGCTGGCTTCCACGTCAGATCAGGTTGCTCGGAGCTGTGTCCAGCTTTCCCAGCACATAACGCTACATAAATGCACCTGAGCTACACATCTGAACGTGCTGGAGCCTGCCCATCCATNGCACAGTAATTTATGCCTTGGTGAAATAAACAATCACTAAGAATTGGACACTCCCCAGGTCCAAGGCATATTTGCTTACCCTAAAGAGAAAAACTCTTATTCGCTTGCAAAACTTTACATACTTAACACAAGGAAAGAATGAGTGCCTGACTTTCTTGTGCTTTACCTGGGCACGGGCCCAAGTGCATTTTAATCACTTTGCTTTAAAAAAAAAAAGGGGGGGAAGTAGTGGATTTTCACTTGCAGAGCAGTAAGGTTCAACACTGGAGACAAGGCATGGATGTGGAATGAGAGCTGAACAACCTCACAGAGCTTGAAGGTAGTCACAAGAAACAAGGGGAAGACAGAAAATGTCACAGGTGCCCTCGGAGTTCAGATTTCCTTGCTGTTCCTCCACCATATGGCTATGTCCTAAACTGAATTTCTCACTGAACCACGGGATAATTAAGGCTGTGAGGGACCTCTGGAGGTGCAGCCCCTGCTCGGAGCTGGGCTGGCTTCCACGTCAGATCAGGTTGCTCGGAGCTGTGTCCAGCTTTCCCAGCACATAACGCTACATAAATGCACCTGAGCTACACATCTGAACGTGCTGGAGCCTGCCCATCCATCCCTTTTCCCCCAGAAAACCTTGGTTTTGGAACCCTGTGCAAGGCAAATGCAGAGTGACAAGTCCCTGGCGGTCTTTGGGAAGCGGCTGCGAATGCCGGGCAGATGGTGCAGCTTTTGCTGCAGTGAGAATACAGCTACAGGGTCTCCCAGGAAGGCAGGCAGCTATATTTAAATCACTCTTACAAAATCCACATTGATATTCATAAAAGACACTTCAACACCTCTTTGGTGGCTTGAAAACTGCAGCGTGGGGAAGAGCACACGCGTTCCTGGAGACCAAGGCCTGGCTTCATTTTGTGGCTACAGCATTGACAGAGGCAGGCAGAGGGGACAAACAGCACCAAAAAACACCCCACGACCTCCTGGAGCACAGTCCAGGTGGAGGATCAGCATCTAAATGCTGTGGGAGAGCCTGGGGGGGATTTTCCCCAGGGAGGTGTGTGGCTCTGGGGTGGGACTCAGGTGTTGGGTGGATCCCCAGGGGGGATGAGGATTCAGCAGAGGAAACCCCACCACCCTCAGCTGGTCCTGATCCCGGCCCTGCATTCTCCAGCACTGCTGCAGGTCCAGCTGGTGCCCAGCGTGGCAGAGCTGCTGATGTCCCCTGCCTGCCTCACCACCAAAGGTGGACTTTACCCTCCCTCTCTGCTTGTTCTGGCCAGGAGGAGAGAAGCCAGTGGGCACAAAGGCCAAAGGTGCTTTATTTCCATCTCCCCGTGGCCCTCTGGGTGCTTGGCAACGCTGCTGTCTGCTCTTTCTTTTGCTTTGGGAAAATGCCTTTCACCTTATCACCACCCTGACAGAAACTTCACCTCTCCCAGCAGGGAAGGATGGAAAAACCTCCGGGCGGAAAATCTGAGGAGCTCTTTGGCCGCTCTCTGAAACATCAGAGTTTAAAGAGGGTGGTGTCACCCATCCAGAGGGTGACAGAGGCTGATCAAAGCCAGAAAACAGCTCACTCCCTTGTCCTTGCAGCCACTGAAATTCTGAGTGCACCTTTGTCACGTTGCTCTCAGAGCCACCCAGGTTTTTCTTTGGCGCTGGAAACCACAGGCACCTGTGGATTTCAACATTTCCCTCCAGGAAAGGGGGCCACGTGCAAAGAGTTGAGGTTTTTCTCATCTTAGCCCATTTTTGCTGGCCCTTAGACCTCCTAGGAGCAATACCTAAAATCAAGATATTTATGAGACACAAATACACTCACAATGCGAGTGCCAAACCTTGTTTATTTTTCATGGCAGCTCCATGTCCATATCTGGGCAACCCAGTAAAGCATAGAATGAAAACCACACGAGTAACCCCCAGGGGGGTCAAAGGCATTATTCAATATTTAAAATTAAGCAGGAATTTAAGCACTTTGCTGAATCATGTTCTCATTTGCATTGGAGCACAGACCTCCTGAGTCACCAGGCGTGTTTAACATGCACTGGTGATATTCCTGCTCAAGCACCTTCCTAGGATGAGCTTGGCTCCTGCTCTTGAAAGAAACTCCAGGGCGAATTTCCAGAAGGAATTTTTCTCATCCCATTCCCCTCCACAGCCCCAAACAACAGGGGCTTGTATATGGTGCAGTGAAAACTGGAGGGTCCCCTTTGTAACTGCTCATCTTTTCCAAAAGCGTCCTTTTGCTGCCTGTTGCACACTCCCACAGGCCCTGAGCTTGCTTTGGGGTGTGCTCCCAGGGAGGCTGTCTGCTCTGGGTGCTGGGGAGGTGATGGAAATCCCCCCAGATCCCCATTTGTACACCCACTCCCACACATATTCCCTCCGAGACAGCAAGCAGCAGGAGTCACATATGCCACTGGAAACAGCATTTCCAACTGGGCACTTTGTTAACACAGAGAATGTAGTTTATCAGGGATTGTAAAAGGTGGAGCTGGTGAGCTCCTTTAAAAACTTTTCTTCCGCCTGGTGTTCAACAGATGTTTAGGAAAAATCTCAAGCAGTCAAGGTCACTGGTGTGTGGGAATAGACAAGGAATTTCCATCCCTTGCAATGAATCAAAGGCACCATGTTTGAGGATGACATTTTCCATGCAAATTCCTGAATAGGGACACCTTCGTTCAGCCTCAGGTATCCAAAGTCTCTCTTAAGATGCCTTTCAGCAGTTTTCCTTCACCCAGAGAGCCCAGTAAGAAGCAATATCTCACCAATATCTCTTTTACTCCCGCTGCCACTACAACAAACAATGATAAAGGCATCTATTTAGCGTTCCCCTTCCACTGGAGCCCTTAACATTTCCATTTGCACAGCAAAGATTACAAAGGGCAGAGTTAAGGGTAATTACATGACTTCTTTGCTGCCCTGTGCCACAGGGCTCCTTCCCATTTTTGTTCTTTATCAGCCCTTTCTGAATCTGAAACCTAGGAAGCAGGAAAGTACCTAGAAAGACAGGGGAAAAGAGCAAGGAGTGATTTATTCATAAACAGATCTGCAGGAGGCTTCCAAACTGCAGCTTCTCTCTTCAGTGTTTCAGGCATGTCCCACAGTGGCTACTGGAATATCAGAGGAATTCTTACTCCTGCTACTGCTGCTAATCTGGGAGCAGTCACGTGGCTCAGCTGTATTCTCTCTCTCCAAAAATTTGACTTTTAACCTTCCTCTGCTACAGACATGATGTATATCGCTTTGACATGATTCCAAGTAGCAAACATGCAAAACTCTGACCTATAAGCAAAGCAAACGGAAAAAAAAAAAAAAATTATGAGAATAAAATTATGTGAGCCTGCGGGGAGGGGAGAAGAAAAATCTGCCTGGGTCATTTTCTGTTTGCTTTCCCCTAGGAATTACTTTGGGAAAAACAGCAAAATGTTAATCTGGGGAGAAAAGGGGGGGGAAAAAGGAAAAATATTCTGAGGTGTTAATTTAAAAAAAAAAAAAAAGTAGATGGCAGAAAATGAGGAAATGTAATTATTTATTCGTGCTCATTTACGTGTCAGATGAAGCTGAAAGCTGCCAGATAGCTCCTTTTCGACAGCTCGGAGTTACTGTTGGGAACAGATCCATGTATGGAAGCAAAAGCAGAAAAGCACAGATAAGCTGAGATCCAGCTATGCAAACCATCTTTAGAGACACTTAGAGGACAAGCACCCCGGCTCCTTTCCTTCTGGTAAATATAGAGACACTGTCAAACCAGGGCTTTTTTTCCACCCTGCACTGCCCACAACTGCTGAGCCTCGGCTGGGGTAAGTGGAAAGAGCCTCAGGCGTTTCTTGGGAACACCTGGGGATTCCTGGGCTGACATCCTGGGAAAAGCCATAAATCTGGGGCAATGGGATGGCTCCAGCAGCTGGATGATGGTGGAGCTCTCTGAGTAAGGAACGCGACACGTAACAGCTTTGCCACTGGAGGGACGGGAACTTTCCAAGTGGCTGAAGGAGGCAAGAGAAAAATGTTGGGAAACAAGAGTTTTATCTCTCAAGAGGTGGATTTAGTGGCTGGGTGATGATAGAGCTTCAGTGGGCAGGAAGGATCAGTGGTGGTTGCCAGTGCCAGAGTCTCTGTGTGTTTCCGTTCAGAAAAATTCATTTAAAAACTCCAGGGCTCTTTTTTTCTTCCCTGCTCTTGCACTACTTTCGTTTTGAGAAACATGTTTCACTTGGGTTGAGCTGACTGGACATTAGGAAGAGCTGGTTGTAAACGACTCCTGTTTTTCTTGGCACTCGAAGGCAGTTTCCCAATGTTCCTCTGTAGATTTGAGGTTGATTACATCCTGTGCAAGGATTTTTGGTACTGTTTTAGCTGCCATTACAGTGTTGTGAAAGTCAGCTCCAGCAAAAACAGCTGTGTGCTGTTGTGAATATTTCCAGAGTACTGAAGTAATAGGTCTCCTTCAAACCAGCACAGAAATGTGTCAGCTCTGGGAACTGGGCACTGTCACAAAAACAGAGTACAGCCTTGGCAGAGAGGCTTTCTTCACCAAGTGTTTTGTTAAAAAGAACACCAAAAAAAAGAGCTTTTTATAGCCTTGGCTTAAAATCTGGTTGGTATATGGTGGTACAGTTGAACACGAGATTTTTCTTTAAATGCTGGTGAATGGCTTTGGGTTAACAGTTTGTGTGTTTTCAGGTGTTATAATATCGTATTCATAGTCCCACTGCAAAGTTCTAGGTAAAGCTTGTCATTTTTCAGGTGGTTAACAGACTGGAAAAAAAAACCCATCAGAGCAGGTGAAGTGAAATTACACATAAAGAACTGAAAATAATATCAGGAGCATGACTGAAATTGTAGGAGATTTCCAGAGATATGAAGGATGATCGTAAAGGGAAATCACTCAACCACAAATGTCATAAACATTTCCATTCATGAATGAAGATTTTCATTCCTTCCTCATTCATTTCCTTTGTCCTTACTCAAGAAGAACATAATGGAAGTGTTTGCTTGTAACCCCAGAGCAGAGTCTGCAGTTGAAAGGCCCAATGCCCTCATCCTCCCTTGTTTATCATCTCCACAGATATTCCCACTTTCCTCGGTTTTCACCCTCACTGGAATACACATCTTCCCTTTGTCTGGTTTTCTTTACGCTGGGCAAACTTGGATTCCTGTGAGAGGTACCTTTTAAACACATGCCACCTGCCTACAGAAATGCTAGCACAGAAATCAATCTTTAAATAATTGGAGTCAACAGACAGCTTTTAAATTGCGGGCCGCTAACAAATAAACCTTTTAGCTGCTAATGCCACGAAGTAACATTTCTGCATTCCACTCTCACTCTGACCCCTTCCATTTCCTATTGGCTATGGTCCTGGTTCATAGGTTGCTTCCTCAATTTTTCCTCTTTCTCCCCCCCTAACTTTTGGGGAAAGCTTTCCTTTCCCCAGGAGACACAAAGACCAGTGTGGACCCTGAGCAAGGCTTTACCCAACAGGGCAGGCTGGGAAGAGGATGGCAGGATGGAGCTGGAAAAGCTGGGACTTATTTAATTTGCTGTTTCCATTCAGTCCAGGGCCTGGGGCAGTCAGGCCCGGTAGACAAAGCCCTGGTGGCATGATTCATCTCTTGGTTGCCAGCCCCAAGGCAGGCTGCTCTTTGTGCTCTTTTTGTGTCCATCCTCCCTCTATCAGGGGCATTTTCAGGCAGATTATTATCACTGATATTTATTGCTATTATCAGTGAGGAGCGTTCTCAGGTAGATTATTACCACTGATATTTATTGCTATTATCAGTGAGGAGCGTTCTCAGGTAGATTATTACCACTGATATTCATCGCTATTCTCAGTGCGCTGTCTGTCATCAATATTTACTATGGATTAGCCACGGGATTTGTCATTGTTGTGAATATTTGCGATCCCCTGCAATGGGAGCGATGGGAGCGGGCGGGATCGCGCCCAGAGACCCCAGCCGTGGGTACAAAGAGCCGCAGAGGGCGATACTGTCGGCGATAGTGCCGCTGACATCTCTTTTGTCAGCGCCGCAGTCTCCGAGCATCCGCCGCCGGGTCCTCCCACGCTCCGCTCCCTGCCGGAGCGCCGGCAGGAGAGGGGGAAGGGGCAGCTCTGCTCCTCCTCACAGCCACCACGTCCTCCAGGAGTGAGGGATCAGGCTCCGAGCTGCCCGTCCCTGCCGGCCTTTGACGGGGGGGAAGCTGTCCTCGCCCCCGGTGGCACCTGGAGGGAGCGGGAATGTGTCCTGGGTGTCATGGAAGGAGCCACAGGACTTCTGGATGCACTGATGGCTTGTGCTCCTGAGCCTTAGTGGCTTTAAAAAAGCAAACCCAAACACACCTGGAGGGAGCAGGAATGTGTCCTGGGTGTGATGAAAGGAGCCACAGGATTTCTGGATGCACTGGTGGCTTGTGCTCCCAAAGCTTAGTGGCTTTAAAAAAGCAGAGCCAAACACGCTGGGGTTTCAGGCAGCACATCTGAAGAAAGTCTTTGCACCAGACATCCACAGTTTGTGGATGAATTCAGACTTCTGTGTGAGAAGGCAAAGCCACCCTTTGTGGTTTGCAGCATGCCCATGAACAGGGCATCCCCAAAAAGAAATCAGAGAGGAGAGCTGCACCCTGAATTCCCTCAGGAAGGATTTTGCAAACTGTCTCTGACTCGGAGGAAGCCCACTGCATGTTCTCCTCCTCCAGACATCAATGTTTTTATGGTTATTCCTGAGGGATGGTGTTTGGACACCACCTCTGTCTTTTCTCTAGGAAGTCAGAAGGTTGCAGCTGGTTCTGAGGCTGACAGACCGATCCACCTCTCTGGCCACATACACATTATTGCCCATGTCCCAGCAAAATGGGCTTTGTGCAATGGCTCTGCCTGCTCCCAGCCTAGGAAACTGCAGGCCCATTTGCCAGTTGAAATCTCATTATCCTCAGCAATTGAGGCCTCTTCCAAAAAGAAAATCTGAAAATGTCCAGCTCTCCTCCTTGCAAAAACATCATCTTCCTATTCTTACAGGAAGACGCAACAACATGACAGCTTTAAATGGTGGTGGTGTTTTCTGACCATTCACAAGTAAAGCAGGGAATTTACCAGTGGACATTCATTCTGGAGTTGATCCTTTGGGGAACTCACTATTATTCTGGCAACACATAGGGGAAAAACATAGCGACAATACACTGAACCTGGAGGTCTTCAAAACTCAGTTTATTCCTATTTAGGGCTCCAACTGCCACTGTTATCTAATCATAAATGTATTCTTATTGCATGGGGTCACTGCAGGGCAAAGCTGAAGTTATTTTGACTTCCATTCTTCAGCATATTTGGATTTCTCCTACATGTAACGCCGAACTTCCTCCTGAGTTTGGGATGTTTGTTTTTTAGGATCTTTCCCAAATCCCTGGAATGCTGAACTCTGGCGTTGCTGTCATTAAACACAGGTTTCAGTTTGTGATGTCTCTGTAGCTGAGCCTTTTCCAGAGGCACCAGGAGGGGAGAGGGAGGGACGCAGTGACTTGGGCAAGGTTTCAGCCTCAGCCAGAGAAGCCTGAGCAGTCATGGAGCAGCTGATGGATCCACCTAAGGCATCCCTCACCATCCTCAGGATTTCTGCAGGGCCCTGGGATTTCAGGACAAATCTCTGCCCTACAACCTCTTCACCCTTCCACACCTGCTTGATTTGACAGATGTTTCTAAAAGAGGAAGCCATGCACAGGCTTTAGTGTGGGAACAGGGATCCCATTCCTTTGAAAGAGCTCCCTCCCAGCATCAGCATTTCCCATATCCAGACCCTGGAGCAAGGAAGCAAATCCCAGGTGACCACTGCTTTCCCAGCCTCCAGTTCCCAGCCCGTTGCTTTTGCTGCAGCCTGGCAGGCATGACAGGAGAGTTATCCCATGTTATTTTCTTGGCTTAGGGAAAGGCTCCAAGTGGAGAACTTATGCTTCTGCCCTAGACACAGCAATAAACTTCTGGGCTTGCCGCTGGTGTGCTGAGGCTGCCAACATGTACAATAAACATTACAATAAAAAGTAAACCCTTCCTGTGGCCACAGACCACAACATGCTAGTGATCCATGGTATTATCCTGTTATTTGGTGAGTCATCCTTGCTGCTGAAAAATGCACCCAGCCCAGTAAGTTGTTAACAATAGCACTGGATGTGAGAGACTGGGGTTTGTTTTACTCCAGTGTAACTCATTCCACATGGTCCTCTAAAGCCTGCTAAACCTTGCATTGCTTTGGGCTGACAACTATTGTTTCAAGATGAGCTCAAAGATCTAGAACACAGCTAAGCAAGGCTCTGAAAGCATTCTCTGTCCAGGAAAAACGCAAGACAGATGTTGTGGACTTTATCTGGATAAGCAGGTGCCCGTTTTTATTGAGTGCCCACAATAATGATGTTCACTGCTGCACTGCTGCCTGCTGTGACACCTTTCAGATGTGAGCCACAAGCAGAGGGCAGAAACCTTATCCTGACCCAGGAGAGGAGTTTAACTTCTTGCATTCACCTCTCATGAATGTTTTTCCAGGTTGCTGATGAACCAATTCTTTGTGGGGTCCTAGCATGTTTTCCAAACCTCCTTGGTAGCCTTAATTCACAAGAAAAACACTGCAAAAGGAGAGAGATGCAGCTGTGAGAGGTGTTCCCACTTTGCTCTCTGGATGCATTACTCAAAGGTTTAACACAACAAGGTCCAGCACTGTTGCTTTTTATCTTCTTTTCTGCCAGGGCCAGGATGAAATGCACAAGACCTTGTTTCATGTTCAGACTCAGGTGTTTATTAATTCTTATTTATACTGCAGTCTCACAAACTGTGAGTTCTACAGCACTTCCAGCTAACAAAGTAAAAATGGAGTCTCTCTCTTTCTCTACAAGGTTTCTAAGCACAAATGAACCAATTATGAAAGGACACCTAAATTGTTTTTAATTTAAACCCAATAAACAACCACTCGTGTCCTGCAATGTGGATTTTTCTACCCAATTACAAAATACCATCCAGAAGAAGGTGAAAGAAGAAGTTAACCGACACTCAGCTTATACCCTAAAACCCCCACCTTGCTTTATATCTATTACTGTATTCTAAGCCCTTAAACTGTGAGTTTTGCACCCTGTGCTATCACACACTTCTATCCAAACTGCACCCCCACAATCCCAGTGCTGTCACTCAATTTTGGGAGCCTTTTCCATGGGCTCAGGTCAGTGCAGTGTTTGCTTGGGGGTCAGTGCCTGTGAGCACAGAGAGTCTGGAATTCTCAGTGCCCAGGGCTCCAACACAGCACCACAGTGTGTCCTTGTGTTCCTGCCATGTTCTATCCTGGGCTCAGTCCATAGCACTGCCTGGAAAACAAACACATTAAAAATCTTCTCTCGTCACTGCCCTGGCCTCAGTACTGGGACAAGTCCTGTTTATTTATTCAGGAAATAGTGGGATCACCATTCCTGAGGGCGTTGAAAAGGCATGGCTTAGTGGTGGACTTTGGTGTGTTAGGTCATGATCCCAGAGGCCTTTCTCAACCTAAAACATTCAGTGATCCTGCTCTTTTTAGCCACTGGTTGTGGAAGAGATGATGGTCCACAAAGCATCCTTCTTGAAAACTGAGAGATTTGCCTTTTGGCTTGAGTTGATTTGATTGGAAGAGAAGTTTTGAGAGCAAGAGTAAATGACACTTAGAGTTCTTTAGAGCCTTGCTGGTAACCTCACCCTTCCCCTGAAGTGTGACATGTGTCCAAAATTATCCTGACAAAAGAGTTAATCTTGAAGTGTCTGTGAGGACCACGGAGATGTGTATGGGGATCATGTGGTGTGTGCAGGATGTGAACCTTTTATTGCCAGAGAAGAGAAATCTTTGTGCTGCTTGCCACCGAAAATCTGCTTGGTGGGCAATGATTCATCTGTTATCTGTCACCAGCTGAAGTTCAGGACAAATCATGACCACCTCAGAAAAATTAGTCAGACCCTTTCTAGATTCTTAAAACCTCCAAAATAAAGACCCACCTGAGGATCCACAACTTGGTGAGAGTCCTTGCATTTTTAGAGGCCAGGACAAGCCTGCCTATATGTGCACCTTCTTCATGTGCACCTGGAAAGGGCCCTGAGGTGTTAAAATGCCTCCACAGTAATGCACTAAAAAAGTATTCAGCCTCTTACCCTTAATTTCAATGTCCTTACCTTAAAACTGACCAGGCAGACTGTTCTGCTGGAATTCTGAGGCACAGACCTGGCAGAATGCTACAGAACAAGACAGGTTTGCAGGCATTACAAGCTGTGCCACCACCAATGTTCTCTAGGCATTTTCTGCCCCTGTTGATAAGAACACGCCAAATTTACACATTCCCTTCTTCGAAACAGACAGCCTGATTATCTTGAAACGTGCCTTGATGTAGGCAGAAAACCAGAGAGCAAGTCTGAAGGCTCTAACCTTAATAAAGCTGATGTTTCCCCAGCACAGATGCCCTGCCTTCATCCTGAGCTGCGACTTCATTCCCCGCCTGTGGCGTGGGTGCCGCTTGTCCCTTCCTTTGTGGCAGTGTCTCATGCAGACACTTCCCCTGAGCAGGGTCTTTGCCACACAGAGCCATCTGCAGGAAAGCCCTGTGCTGAGCCAGGCTCTCTGGGGAGCTGGCAGATGTCTGTGACCTGGCTGACCTCAGGTACAGCCTCTGCTGCTCATTTCTCACCTCGCCGTAATTAAACTGACCAAAGGCCCCAGAGCAGTCCTGGCTCTGTCACCTGCTTGACCTCACTTTTTGGGTTTGCCTCTTTTTTTTGCTTTCCTCCTTTGCTTCTTTGTGCAGTCCCTCTCCCCCCAGACAAGCCAGTGATTAGGCTGGTACCCTGCCTTTGTGATCAGCAATGTTTCCTGCCCTTTTTCCTGCTGCTGTCTAGTCAGTGTGGCTGGTGATCAGACATGTACATCACCCTTCTTCTTACAGTCTGCAGGTTCTGGTAGCTTCTCACACCTTTATTTCATGTTGTTAGGCAGCCTTAAGTCAGGGTTAACCAAGTTTTTTTTCCCCCTTTTTTCATATTTTTCATATTTTTTCATATTTTTCATATTTTTTCATATTTTTCATATTTTTTCATATTTTTCATAATTTAAAATTTTTTCCATTTTTTTCATATTTTTTCTCATAATTATTTTTATAGAATCACAGAATCATAGCATGGTTTGGGTTGGAAAGGAGCATAAAGATCATCCAGTTCCAATCCCCCTGCTGTGGTCAGGGACACTTTCCACAAGTTGGCTCAAATCCCCATCCAACCTGGCCAGGAACACTTCCAGGGATGGGGCATCCACAGCTTCTCTGGGCAACTTGTTCCAGTGCCTCAGCACCCTCACACTAAAGAATTTCTGATTAACATCTAATCTAAATCTCTTCTCTTTTAGTTTAAAACAATTAGCATTGGTCTGTCACTATCTGCCTGTGCAAAAAAACCCCACCTCTCTCCTGAGCATATTGGCATGTGAATCACTTTCTTTTGTACACTTTTAAAATTAATATTGCCATTCATTTTCTTATCTCTCTGCTGTTTCCAGCAAACTGTTCTCATCTCAGCCCATGGTCTTTGCCTTTTGTGCCTCCATTGGAGGGAGCAGTGGTTTTAGTGGGAGAATTAAATTGGGGAACTGCTAAACCACAACGGCCTGGAACAAACCTTGACAGGACAAAACACAAGTGGGATGTACCACGGGCCTCAGAGCAGCAACCAGCTCTGCTCCCTGGTGTCCTGAGTGGCTCATCCACCCAGGAATTTGGCTGCCAGCCTGGAGTGAAGGTCGGTCTGCTCCCAGGTTGTGTGAAATTGGATTGTGTTGCACCTAGACTTGGCTATGCTCTCCCACATGGCTTAATTTCCAATGTTCTGACTCTTCTGCAACACCAAGTTTTTCTCTAAAGCCTAAAGGAAAGCTCTCCTTTCCCTTCAGCCTTGTCACAACCTGGGTTTTCTCTTTGTGGTGTGCTGGATGTCTCCTGATTGCTCCTCTCTCAGATGCATTTTTTGGGTGGAATGATGCTGAGAACTAGGTCACCCACACCTGACCTGAGGTTTGCTCATCCTGATCTTAAACCCTCTCAGTGATGAAATACACACTTCTCCCTCTCTACAGACAGCCCAGCTGCCACACACCATTACCCTCATGGCTGCAGGAAGTTTTTCCTTGTGCCAAACTTGTGTCCCTGCTTATAATTTAACCCCCTGACTCCTTATCATGTCAGCAGGAGGAATGGAAAGCATCCACTCTTTCAGGTGTGCAGGGATAAATGTCTCCTCTTGACCTGCCAGTTTGCATTCCTGCCATGTTTCCCCCCGAATCACATCTCTGAGACCTCTCACTTCTCTCATTTCTCCTGCTGCTTTCCCAGTGCCCCTGGTCCTGTAAACACAGATGCCAACTCTGGAATCCTCCGCTGGCAAATCAAACCCAGGTACCGTGAGCAGCCCTGGCACAGTCACCAAAATGCCACCCTGGCACCTGGAGGTGCAGGGGGCAGAAAGTCCCTGAGTGACTGAGGTGCACAAGGAAGGGAGCTGAAGGAAAAGGGAGAGCCTGCATTCCCTTTAGCAGGCCTGTAGGACACTGCTCTGCCAAGCACACACCAGCAAACTGCTCCTACAGCCCCTAAACACATTTCAGAGGAGATGGGAACAGCTTCCCAAAAGGGCAGAAGATTTCCTTAAGGGACTTGGGGATTTCTAACCACGAGGCAGGTGGCAAAGAAGCACCTCCAATCATTTTAAAGCTTCATCACAATACAGAAAGATGTGATAAAAATCTTTTCGGCTCAGAGCAGCTTTTAAACAAGCCATGTTGGAAATTCCAAGGGGGAAACAGACCAGCACGTGTCAGCATGGAAATTTGAAAGGAGAATCCAGCTTTACAAATGGTGTGTTACAAGTTTCATGTCTCCAAAGTGCCCAGCAAAACCCCAAACCCTTAACCACTAAATGATCAGAAAGTTACAACTGGTTTTCTTGGGTTTTTTGGTTGGTTGGGGGTTTTTTTCTTTTTCTTTTCTTTTTCTTTTCTTTTTGGTGAATTCTCCTTACATGCAGGGCTTCAATTCCTGTGTTTAGGGCATGCAGCATTGGTGTCCACCTAAGTACTGCTCGAGCAGGCAGCACAGAGAGGATGAACATTTTTGGTTTGTACATCTCCAGGGGCTTCCTTGATCTAGAACGCATAAATGAAATTAAAATACGGTGCTTTGTGCAGCTGAGGCCAGTCACACCTCACTTTTAATTTTTAAAAAAAGGCTGTTTTCCCTGGAATACCCAGCCTTGCTGAAGGCTGGCAAACAGAGGACACAGAGGAGGCCAAATTTCTTTCACAACCAGGGGCCACAGCCAGAGCCATGCACCACATCTGATTTGCCTTGTGCTTCCCCGGGTAACTATGGGAACCTTGCTCATGGATCAGAGGAGAAACAGGGCCAGAGCTGCTGAGGAAGCCTCACAGCCCCAGTTTGCAGGACAAGGCTCCCAGACAGTGCCATGTGGTTCTTGCACTTCTGTTTTTCTGGAAGTCCCAGCTCCTGGAGTCATGTGATTACTATTTCTGCACTCTTACAGGGGTTTTTTTTAAACTTGCTTCTGGTGGCCAAGTAAATTGGAAAGCACCAAACTCTAGGGCTCAAGAGCAGAAGACAAACCCAGAGAAGACGTTATTTGTTACTTTTTAATTCTGTATTTGGGGGGGAATTCTTTTTTTCTTTCCCAATTGACATTTTTCCAGGCCTTGGAATGGTGGTGAGGAGGGCTGGGGTGTCAGCTGGAGAGTGCCAGTGCCTGTCTGCTGGCAGGGCTGGCACACTGCACTCCCGTGGCCCTTGGCAGGGAAACAGCAGAGCCACTGGGCTGTGGCTTTCACTGGGAAACACCTTTCAGTCAGCTCTGCATCTGCAGTCTGGGTCCCTGAGTTCTGGGGTCTTGCAACAGCAAAACAAATCTTCGCTGGGGTCACGCTTTTGCCAGGAAAAGATCCTGAGGGACAGCCAGTGCAGCAGGGGACACCAGGTCCTTCATTTTCCAGTGATTCAGTGGCTCCAGGAGCTGGTTTTCGGCCTGAGAAGTGGAAGTGGGATGCTGGTGTTAGCATGCACTGCTGGTGAGACAATTGACAGCTTTTGTTTCCACCCCTTTGAGAAGAGTGAGGAGACAGCGTGCACCCTGTACATCTCTCACAACAAGCCCAGCTGCTGAAGTCATCCTGTGCACACATTGAATTTTTCCTCTACATGCCTGGTGACCAGAAAGCAGTTTGGTTTTGTTTTTTTCCAAAAAGAAAAGTACAACTGTGAAGCAGAATTTGAAGGGAAGAACATGTGGCTTGTTTTTCAGCCCAGGTGTTTGCAAAATATGTGCAGCTTTCCCTGTTTCCAAGCTTCCTAAATTCAAGCCTAGCCCCTCTAACTACTCCTTCCTTCAGTCCCCATGCAGCAGGTGGTTTCCAGTGCAAATACACTTCTGTGCCTGCTGCACATAAAGCAGTGCTCTGCAAAATTTGGCCAGTCAATGCTTCCTCCAGGAAAGCGCTCTCCCAAGCTGTTAAAGGCTATGCTCACGAATTAGTGCTCCAGGTTTATTGTTTAAACACTCACAAAACAGCACAGAGCAGATGTCTGGGGGGAGGCTCTAAAGTGGCACGAGCTGGGTTTCTCCATTTACCTCTGCAGGCTCTCAGGGCAGGGGTAAATCACAGGCTGCCCATCTTTCACAGGTGTGCCAAAACACTCCATCGACCTCTGCCTCCCCCCTGGGGTGCAGTCTGTGCTCTCAGCTCCTCAGGGGAGAAGATATTTCCCATCCAAGCCCCCTGGCTGGCTGATGGAGAGCTGGGATGCAATCAGACCTCCAGGGGATCGTTGGGACTCAGTACCAGGTACCTGGAAAGAGTGAAGGAGGCACTGCCTAGAGAGCTCAAAAAGAAATATTTTGATGTCCAGCACGCAAAGCTGCCCTTCCTGCTCGCTGCTGTGTCCCACTCCATCTGCCACATTTCTGAATGCCTGATGTATCCCCCTCACAGCCAGGGCTGGTTTGGAGGTGTCGGGGAAAGGAAGTGCTCAAATCGCTGGAAATGGTGTTTCTGAGCACCTCTTTTAGAAACACCACTCTCCAGGGATCTCCAGGTCTCTGCCAAGAACATGCACAGGAGAGCCAGGGAGCGTTCAGGGATTGTTCAGGGAGCACATGCTCGAGGCTGCTGCAGCGAGGAGCAGAGAGAGGTGGGTGGCAGGCAGAGGTGACAACCTGTCTGCCTCTGCAGGCCCCCCCTGGCACCTCCCGAGGGGCTCGAGGAAAACCATGACCAGAGATGAGCAGCCAGAGCAGACCCACTGGTCATCATCCTCCAGCACCACCTGAGACCAAGGCGTTCCATCCAGGAGGTGCTCCAAAGAGGGACAAGGACGGGTGGCAGGACAGCTCCTGGGGGATGAGCACACTTTGGCTGAGCTGAGCACTGCCCTGACCTCTTGTCTCTCGCAGGGAACACAAGGCAGAAACTTTTCGAGCAAAAAAAAAGCGCCTGAGGCTTTGTGCCCCTCTCCTCTGAAGTGTGCAGCAGCTCAGGCGTCTCTTTCCACAAGGCACTGCACAGGGAATTCTGTCCCGTGCCCAGGGCTCCACAGCCCACTAACCCCATTCTCTGCTTTTCGAGCCTGCCTCAGCTGCGGACAGCGCTGCAGACAATACCCTGAAACCTCCTCCAGCAACTGCAGAGCGATGCAGGCTGCTGCCGGAGGGAGCTGTGGGTGGGCATGAATGAGCGAGGGAATGAATGAGCCATCCTCTCGCTGCTGGCATGGGAACCCCCGCGGGTTTGACTCGGGCGATCAGCGCTTGCCAGCAGGTGCTCACCCGGGCGGCGGGCAGAGGTGGCAGGAGCAAACCCCTGCCTCCCCCAGCACGCTGCAGGCTGCAGTCTGGAACGCTGCAGCAAAACCTGCTGTGTCAGGGCACGAGCGGCCCCGTTGCATTTTTTTGCCCCGGTCGCATTTTCCGCCCGGAGCGTTTGCTGGGCTCGCCCCGCAGATCCCGCAGAGCCCCGTGCAGAGCTCCCTGCTGCCACAGCCACCGCTTCAGCTGGCCTGGCTGAGGAAAAGCAGCGTGAAAAACCACGAGCTGCAGTGGGGAGCAGCCCTGGGACGCAGCATCCCCTCTCAGCAACCGGACTCCCCGTCTCTCCCACTCCCTGACTCCCAGCCTTTCCCTCAGGGCCCAGCTCCACCTTCCTCCTGGACACTGCAGGAAAGGAAGGTCTAAACGTGCCTGGAAAGGGCTGTGTGAGGGACCACGTCTTTTCCAAGCCTCCCAGCCTCATACTCTTCCTAACTTTTGAGGCAGACAGACGAAAGCTGCTCTGGTGTTCAGGTGGGAGAGTGCTGCTTCGCCTTTTCTCTCCCAGTGCCACCGAGGCTGGGGGGACACAGAGGGTTCAGGGGCCAAGGAGCACCACCACCAACACTGACAAGCCCTTTGTTTTCTCCAGCTCCCCTGGGATGTCACAAAAACCCCGCGGCTGAAGCAGCCTTTTTGAGGGTCTCAGCTGGAGGCACTGGGAGACAGGAACACGCTGAGTGAGGAGAGAGGTGAGTTTGGAGGGGCTGTGAGTGTGCCTGGCTCCTCAGAGGGCAGTTCACCAGCGGATGCCCATTAGCACAGCCTTGGTGACCCAGAGGAGTTGGGTACTGCACTCACTGAGAGAGCTGGGAAGTAGGTCAGCAACATTACTGAGGGAATTAGGGAGTTTTAGGGAGAACTCCATGACTAAAATTTGAGTTCCACTGTTTGCTGGCGCAGGGATTGGATTTTCAGGGTGAAAAGCACCAGCAGGGATTGTGTATGCCAGTTTTTCCTGCTCACACCATCCTTTTGCCATGCCAGCTTGCATCCTGCAGCCACTGCCAGACCAAATGGCACAGATGCACATCCACTGCTCTGCTCAGCTCCTGCTGTGCACATTTAGCTGTGCCCGTTTAGTATCAGTGGCCCTGGCTGGGAGGATCGAGTGCCATCAAAGTGCCACACGTGCCAGGTGCCAACCTAGCCCTCCTCTAAAGAGTTTTAAATCAAAAGAGGTGAGGCAGAAAATCGGAGTTAGCTATTGGACACAAAATCGTGGCTTTTTTCCTGAACCAAATTCTTATATGGAAATGCCTTTCATTCCATATATAGGCAGTGAGTTCTTAAAGTGAGACCAAAACTGAATAACATCCACAACTGCTGCAACACTAGTTATAAGTAGCTGGTTTGTTGGTTGGTCAGCTCATCACAAAGTGCTTTACAAAGGAGTTTTGTGACACTGTCCATGTCTTACCCCCCATGTTGAACAGAGAAATTGAGTCTCCCACCTCTGCTGAAGGACAAGGCGCTGCAAAAACTTTCAAAACAATTTTTTGTTGTTGCTGAAAGCAAGTAAGAAAAGCACAAGTGAAATTCAAAAGTGAAATTCCTGGTTGCTGTCTTGTCAGTGGTGACCAGAATTCCAGGTGGAGCCGACAAGATGAGAGGGAGAGGGTGTAAGGGGGTGCAGGAGCTAAAACAATGCCTCTGCTTCCCCACAGTTCTGGTTGCACCTGAGGATCTGGGCGCAGAGGGTTCGTCAAGGTCGCTGGGTACTTGCACTCCAGTCTGTGAGTTATTAGCTCTGCAACTATTTTAAGTTCCTAAAGTCACAGAGTTTTGCCTGGAGGGTGGGACAACGGGTTCATCTGCTCCTTGCCGGAGCCAGCGAAGGGTGGAGGAGTCATTCAGGCATGGTGAGAGGGGAATTGCCCACAGGAAGGACACTTTGGTCAGCCTGAGGTGCAGCAAGTCCCTCTGTGCCAGGCTGCTGCCTTCCTGCAGGACCTCCCTGAGCACCTCCACCCTGCAGTGGGGACAGCAGGCTCCGTGGGGACAGGGGCTGGCCCAGCTGCCAGACGTGAGGCCAGCTCCCAGGAGGGGCCTGGCTGTCACCCCACATCCCCTGCTAACCCCTGCCACAACTCTGAGGGTGTGAGAAGGGGCTGAACCTCAACCCAGGGCCCCTCGGGATGCTCCTGAGCTCCTGCCTCCCCACAGCTGCTGTGGGCAGCACTGTGGGGCAGGGGACAGACACACACACAGACACACAGACAGACACACAGACACACAGACACACAGACAGGCACACAGACACACAGACAGGCACACAGACACAGGCGTTTCCCTTCTCTCCATCTTTCCCAGGGCTCTCTCCCTCCTGAGGGGCGCAGATGGGTCCAGGATCGCCCTGGCAGCTGCAGGGCGGCCGGGGGATGCGGGGAGGAGCTGCCCGGCCATGGTGGGCTGCGCTGGGATGGGATGGGATGGGATGGGATCC
>VYXD01014767.1:389170-420429 GCA_013397195.1 Hylia prasina | reverse complement strand
CCTCCGCCAAGCCATGCAAAACAACTCCACGCTCTGCTCTGTCTCCAAGGCGAGAGCAAAGTGCCAAAACGTTGCAGAAATGCAGCAGGCACTGGGGAGGACTGGAGCCTGAAAATGAAAGCTGTAGTAAAAATCACAAGGTCACGGGCGTGTGGGTGCGAGCGGCGTGTGCTTTCAGGGCTGCTCTTCGCCTGAGCTTTGCAGGAACCTGTTCATTCCTCCAGCCCCAGGTGCTGGGGATTCGCGAGTCAGGCAACGGGAATGAGGGCCGAGGGAGGCTGGGGGGGTCCCCCGGAGCCCGCCTAGGGATTCNNNCCCTGGAGCCTGCCTAGGAATTCACGTGCTTTTTGTCACCATCCCAAAGAGAAGGGCTGCGCTTTTGTTGAGAAAAGGGGAGCTGGGACACCGGCGTGTTGATGCGATGGTGGCATCCAGGAAAAAAAAGAGCCGTGCTGCCTGGCTTTGGCCAGGGAGGTGGCTATCATCAGAGAAAGGCATTTGTGATCCTTTGGGAGCGTCTGTCAGCTGCTCCTTTCTCCCCTTTCCCTTCTGACTGGTTGTTCAGTGGCAGCTTTGCCCCTCGTCCAGCACAGACATTTGGTCCAAACGGGGAAATGAGGGAACATTTGGGAGCATCGCCTGCCAGCCAAGCCATGAAGCCCCACCAGCAGCTCCCAGGAAAGCTGTCTGACTCCTCTTACGCCCCCACCAGCTCTGCTGACATGAACAACTCCTAAGTCAGTGCTGAGGAGCCACGTTGGTCAAAGCTTCCTCTCTACCAGGCTTTGCACTCAAGGTACCTGAGGAGGCTGGATTTATTTTGTGTGTCCAGCACCCCTGAGAGCCAACACGGCTGGCACAGTTCTAACCTGATGAAACTCCTCTTGCTTCTCCTCCCCTCGCTTTCACCAAGGTTTTTTTGTAATCTGTTGGCTGTGAATGGCTCCTGAAACTGAAACCTTCACTGCCCTGTAGCTGCACCTCCTGCCTCTCTGTTCACCATCTTCTCTCCTGGCACTGCTGCACATGACATGGCACAAACTTTGGGTTTTGTCCTTGCTCTTGGGAGTCTCTACAGCCCCTGAAGTGATGCTGTGTAGGCAGAGAAGTGGCTCTCTACAAAAGCCACTTTTGTCGTGTCCTGATAACGCTCGGGGAGCTCAGGGCTGAGATTTTCTGGCGTCGCATCCGGGGCAGAATTTGGGTTTCTGCTGTGGCTTTGAGGGGATACAGCCCCTGATTCCTCACCGGGGGGAAAGTGCCTGTTCTCCAGCATCCCAGTGAAACTTAGATCCTGCAATAAAGCCCAAAAAATCCAAGCATCACTGGATGACCAACCAACAGGTTGGACACAGACAACACAAGCGACAGTGCCCGGCACAGGGAACAGCCTGGAGCTCTGTCCGAGCTGGGAGTGCTGGGATCTGCACATGCTCCCAGCCCCTGGACACCACAGCTGTGCAAATCCTGGCTGCACCTGGGGCTGCTGCAGGCTGCTGTGCTCTTCATGCATCCACTGTGGGCTGAGCTCCTCACGGGGCTCTCCCTAGCCAGGGGTGTGAGTGGTATCTCTCCAGCTGTTTTCAGGAACCTTGGGGGAACTTGGCTCCTGCTGTTATCTCTGTCCCTCTGGTGATTGCAACTGAAACTGGAAAGAGGGGGGAGCGATGTGAGCCGACAGACAGACGTGGAAACTGTGATTTCATGTGCCTGGCTTCCTAAGGAAACCTGGCTACGAACAGAAGCGAGATTTGGTGCTGCAAAGAGCTCCTGAGGAGACAGGGAAGGCGGGGGAGCCTGCAGAGAAGGAAGGGGCGGCTCACCTTGTGCTCGAGGCGGGTGAAGAAGGCCCGGCACACACCTGGCCTTAGAACCCCTTGCCCACGGGCTGGGGGTCTGGCAGCTGCCCATCTGCTCAGCACTAGCATCCAGCTCCCTCTAGAGTCGGCCGTGCCCGAGCCGTGCCTCTGGACGTGGCTGTGCTGGAGGCAGCAGCACCTTCCCACAGCCGGGAGCGCTCGCACCCATGGGTGCGGCGTGCCGGGCTGAGCCCCCGGCCCAGCCCCTCTCTGGTCCATCCCCACAGACATCTCCAGCCCCTCCCTCACCCCCGGGCGGTGGCAGGGAGCTGGGGGTTCGTCTGCTCTCCCTTGAAGCTTTCAGTTCCTGCAGGGCCCATCCCGCTGCACAGGAGGACCCACACGCAGCCACAAAGCCAGTGCAAAAGCAGTCCCAGAGGGAGACACGGGCACAGGGGAAAGCCTGTTAATTCCTCCCTTCTGGCCCCTTTGGGGCACCTCTGGGCAGACACTTCCTCCCCGGGCTGCCCAAGGGCTTATTAGCAGAGTTTTGCTCTCCCTGCACTCGCGGGAGATGCTCTTCCCGTTCCACTCGGAGCTCAGGGAGATGCAGAGCTGCCCTGGGATCACACAGGGAGTCTGCCAGGCAGCACAGCTGCTGGAGAAGGGACAGACTGGGCTAAAATCAGCAAGGGAGATGCACAGGCAGAGAGGAAGGCATCAGCAAGCCAAGAGGAATCACAGGAAGAGAGCCTGATGCTGCTTGATAAAGAACAGACCAAAGGCAGGTGGTAAGGATAAAGAAATGGTCTGAAGACAGCAGCAAGTTGTTCAGTTGTTCAAAAACCAGACTAACAAAAAAAACCACCAAACCCCAGTCCCAGGGAAATGTAGCATTTCCCCCTTGCTTCTTATTTCCTGGCATATTCCTTGCTGAGATCTTGAGTCGTGGGAGAAAGGGACAACCTGACACTTGGTCTCCATGCATGAAAAGCAAGACTGTAATCTCCCTGACAAACGGTTCCGAGCTCATTTTCTGCAAGCTGCCCCCAAATTCATCCAATGTGGCTGAAATTTTTATATCAGGGATGTTTTATTTTCTCTGTTTGTCTGTTTATTTTGGAAAGTTGCTGGGGAAATTGTGGGAGGAGATTGGATGTTTCATTGAAGAGATAGGATACTTGGAAAAATCAGTTGCAGACTGATAATTATTCTTACTTTTTAATGTCCTCTGCAGAAACCAGGGTGGCCTGATGTGTGTTTTACTTGATCATGGAGGGCTTGTGCCTCTGACTATATTTGGAAAGGTTTTGATGGGGGTTTTTTTTTTGGTACTGATGCAATCAGGATGCTGATGGCCTGGAAAATCATTTTCCTGATGTGGAGATCTCCAGGGTCATGGGCAGGGGATGCCAACAGGCTGTGCCTGTTTTGGAGGGGCAGAGCTGGGTGAAAGGGAGCAGGAGCCAGGCAGAGCCAGAGCAGGGAGGCGAGCCAAGGGTTTTCCAAGCAGTGCTTGAAGTGCCCTGAGAGGCAGCACAGCCTTTGGGATGTACAGAAGGCAGAAGGGCCCTTTTCCTGCTCTGGGAGGTAAATCTCACAGCTGGCAGGAGCTCAGAGCTGTGCCACAGGGTCAGCACCACGATCAGAAGCGAGCCCAGCAGAGCCTGTGGCTGCCCAGACACATCTCCAAGCACCCTGCACCTCCTTGCAGGGCTGTTGGCATCCCTTTTGTGTCCCTTGGCTGCGAGGAGCTGGGCCTGGGACGCTCAGAGACCAGATGGTTTGGTGAGTTTTTTGGGGTTTTTTTTCCCTACAGCCATATCTTTTCCCAGTACAGGCTTTGCCCAAGCTGTCTGCTGTAGGGACACTGCTGATTTCAGTGAGGCACAAGTGTACAGGCTTCAGCACGGCCAGGCAGGGTCAGCAGCAAGAGGAGAAGTTCTCTGTTCCTCCAGAGATGGGGCCATGGCTGTAAATCCCACGCTTGGAGGTGAGGTATGCAGTGCTCCTTCCCAGGGAGATTGCAGTAGATTCTTCTCCTGCAGGACAAACTGGGGAAGGGGACATCTCCACCTCTTCATCCCTGGATGGTCACTGGGGAAGGGGATTGATCTCCTCTCCCTTGCAGCTTTCTGTTCCTGCAGGGCCCATCCTGCTGCACAGAAGCAGGACTGTAACTTGGGTGGGCTAGGAGAGAGTCTGCCTCTTTGGGGCTTGCTGTCTTGTCCCCAGGGACGGGCTGGGGAGCAGCTGAGTTGCTTTGAGCCTCTGTTTCTCTATCCTGCAGGCTGGCTGTTCCTTGCAGTGACCACTGGCTGCTCCTTTGTCACTTTTTGGCCCCTCTGGCTAAAGGGAGACCGTCCATCTCCAGGCTGTGACACCAGAAAAGGGCAGCTTGAGCCTTCCCTGCCTCTCCCTAGTGCTAGGAAGAAGTCCTCTCTTGTGCAGCTCTGACTGTAGGACAGGAAGAGAATCCTTGGAAATCCCCGTGGTGTTGCAACACGCTCCTGGTTGTGTTCCCACACGGAGCTGAAAAGCAGCCACTGTCACCTGCAGAGCAAACTTTCCTACTGGCACCCTGTGGGGAGAGAGAGGCTGCTGCTCCAGCCTCCTGCAGGCTGGTGGCACGGCTGTGGGGACACCTGGTGCCCTCCAAGCTGGCAGTAAATTGGTTTTGGATGTAATGATGTCCATGATGGAGCTGGTGTTGCAGTGGTGGTGTGGGCACTGCTGGGTGGCAGCTGCTCTGCACAGGTTTTCTGTGGGATGCTGGGGAAAGATTTCCACGTGGAGAGCTTCTCTCAGTCTTTCTTTGTGTGGAGCCCAGGCCATTTCCTTCCTTGCCCAGTCCTCCTGAAATTGAAGTGTCTGGACCAGCAGGGTTTTTTTAAGTGCTCCTAAAAATGATGGCGCTTCTAGTGTGTTGCATTTTGTGTGTGACACAAAGCTTTAGGAAAATAACAGCGAGGGTCTCACAGTGGATATTTCGAGCCTGAAGTGCCCCGATGGAGATGAGACTTTTGGGAAGCTGCTGCAAAGAAAAAATCTGTGCTTTGTTGAGATGCAGAGCAGCTCTCAGGCTCGCTTTGCATGCAGCAACCAGTCAGCCTGAAGGATCGATGCTGCCAGGGAAAGATCAGAGCAGAGTCTAAAAGGCTGTTTCCTCCCCATCTGGCAGCTCCTCAGCTGGGGGGCAGGAGCATGAGCTGGCAGCAGGAGCTCTCTCCTAGCAATTTGTAAAACCTGGAGCTCCCAGGTCCAGCAGGGAGGGAAATATCTCTGCAGCCCTCCCAGCCCTGCTGTGGGCAACAAGTGCCCTCCTGGTGTTTCACAGCACCAAGGGGTGGAAGGAAGGCTGGACTGGAGATCCCTCTAAACTGGGCTTGTGATGGAGCCTCTCCCAGGCTTTCCTTCCTCCCTGACTGCGCAGAAACGCCTGTTGGCACTGGGGTGGAGCTGGTCTGGAAAGGGAGAGGGGCTCAGTGCCACTCCAGGAGAACCCAGGTGGGGCTCTGTCTCTCCTGGTTAGTTGGAGCTCTCCCTGAGAGCTCTCCAGCAGCACCAGGACAGTTCCCCTCCTGCAGTGACAAGAAAGGGCTCAGGGTTCTGTCCCTGGGCATCGGGTGGTGCCTGTGGGCAGGGCAGTGCTGGCCCAGGATTTGGAATCCCCGTTTGGGGAATTTTTGTTTGGCCAGCACTGAGCAGCCCGTGCCCCTGCCCCGTGCTGCCCTGGTCCCTCTGTCCCTCTGTCACACTGGGGCAGTGCCACCAAGGCCACCAGCACCGTGGCAGGCAGCCTTTGCCAGGGCTGCCACTCTGCACCAGCTGCTGCACCACGCTTGTATTGCTGACAGCCAGGAGGGGAAATGCAATTGAGACACCTTAATGAAAAGCTAACAAAGTTGGGTTTGGAGGGAGGGCTATCTCCAGGTAGCCTTGCTTCTCCCTGCAGCATGCTGGAAGTGGTTTTTCTGGGAATATTCCTGCACTATGCCACAGTGTGCTGACCATGAGGCAGATGCAGAGCAAGAGGGTCTCTGGGGACCAAGCTGTTTATTTTGGATTGCAGAAATAAAGAAACGCTGATGATTTAATAACAGGTACTTCTCAGAGATGTTTGGAGTGTCAGGCTCTGGCTGTGTGTGTGTAACCAGCACGTTGTGGCCAAGCATTCTCTAGCCCTTCATGAGTGCTGAGCTTCACTGTGGATTTCAGTTTAAGTAGTGAATTTAGGTTTAAGTAGGAAATCTGGCCACGGTGTGTGAACCTTGCTTGACAACTACACCACAAAATGCTGGAGGAAGCACAGCAGAGCTGTCGGATGCTGCTGCTGCTGCTGCTGCTGCTCAAAGGAGGCACCTTGGCATGGCTGGTGGATGTCTCTTCCAAAGCTCCAGCCAGTTCTTCTCCCTCTGCAGAAAAGCCCTGCATTTCTTACCTCCTGACATCTGAGGGGAAAAAATATTGTTTGTGCATGGAGTGCTGGTTGAGAATGCCAGAAATATGGATTGCTCAGATGCAAGCCTCTAGGCCTTTTTTCTTCCTGTTTAAAGTAGCATGGGGCTTGATTTCAAACAAACAAACAAACAAACAAACAAAACCAAACCCGACTTCCATTGGAATGTTTGAAAGAGGAAACACAAGGTAAATAAAGTTCAGATTACTTATTATTTGATTTTGTGGGTGTCTTTTTTTCCAAAGGAGACTTCCAGTACCAAAATCCTTTCAAGGCTGGAGAGTTGGTCCAAAGTGTGACGGGACTCTCCTATTCTTCGTGACCTAAATCAGTGACCCAAAGCACAATATTTTTTCTAGAACCATCTGTTTTCTCTTCTTGCCAAGGGGATTTCACAATGCCTGATTGCTCTGAATAATTGTACGTGTGCAGGGATATGACTTGCCACAGGGATAAAAATTAACTGGACAAGGACAGGTGGATGCTCTTGAGTTTTCTGAAGAAACTACTACCCTCCAGAAGGAGAGGGTGAAGAACCATGCAACTGAGTAATATTTTATGCCCACCGTGGATTTATTTGAAGCCCACATATGTAAAAAGGAAACAAAACTCCACACTTAGGAGCTATCTGGGATAAACAGAGTAGGTACCAAGTCAGCCAGTGTTTTGACAGCTCCTTTATCAAAGATCTCCACGACTTGGTTTGGAGCAGTGTGAGGCACAGGAGTGCAGATGTTGGGTGGCTAATTCATGCTTCAGCTGAATTTCAAGGACCGTGACTGCACATCTGTTTCAGATTAGCCCTGCACTGCACGGCCTGCAACGAGGTGCTCCTCTTTACAAACAGCAAAAATTACAAACTTGCATTTTTTTTTCGCTTTGGGCTTGTAAGTGGTGGCTACAGCTGACATCTGGGGAAGGAGAAGGTACCCAGGCACCGTGATCAGGGGAGCAGTAAGAGGGGGTTTGTAGCATTAGCAGGATTCCCAGTGCAAACAACTTCCTTTTAGGAGACTTGCTTTTTCTTGTTAAATTTTTCTGCTCTTATCAGCCAGCTCTCTGATTTGCTCACTTCCTCCACGGTGTATCTTTTTCTTTTCTCAATCACAATGCCAGAAAGTGGAGGTTGGAGGCAGACCAACAGCTCCGGGTGAGAAAATGCCATTTATGTGAAAGCATCTCCATAAATTCTCAGTATTGCTCTTCCAGACCAGTAATCCTACTACAGCATCCATAAACAAAGGAGGAGAGGGCTTTGATGCACCATTCCAGTGTCTCTTTGTGGAGCAGAGCCCATAACTTGGGTGTGGGATGGCACCCATTGCTTCCTCCAGCCACTTGTTCCCTTGCACACAGCCCTGTCCCTGCAGGATGTGCCCCTACCCCAGCGAGGAGCTAAAACCTTTCATGGCTGAGCTTTGCTGGTTTATTTTCTTTCAGGGGTGTGGGGGTTTTTCTGAGAGGAAAATCAGCTCAGCTTTTCGTATTTCCCAGTGAGGTCGAGGCATTGACGTGCTCATTTTCCTCCTCTCTTTGCATAAACATTTTTAAGTACCATTTCATTAAATTAACTTGGATTGGAGAAGCATGGTATAGCAAAGGCTCTCCTTGAGGAGAAAATACAGCTTTAATAACCAGGGTTCTGGCTTTTATTGGCTAGTAAATTTGAGAATGCAGCACTGAGCATGCTCAGGTTTTTGGGGTTTTTTTTCACTAAGCATCTCTTTGTACTTAAAGGCATCTGTTCTGTAGGTTTATGCACTGTTAACTAACTGCAAACCTCTTTAACAGCTCCTCTACACTGCTGGAAAATCCTGAGGCAGGGCAAGGGCAAGTACAGCTGTCATGCCTGATGACTGATGCTGTAAATGGAGTGAGAAAGGCCCTTGAAGGGGAAGCCATCAAAGCTGACCTAGTGGGAAAAGAGCACAGGGACAAGTTTCCTCTAGAAGCATGCCAAGAGAGCCAGGCTTCCATGCATATGGGGCTCCTTCCAGTTTTGGGAAGGTGGAAAGTGATGCACTGTGGAAGGAATGGCTCCAAAATCATTAATTACAGGCTGCCCTTCTGCTGCACCTTATGACAACCAAGTTACTGTTGAGAGTCAGGTTTTGCCAGGGCTCAAGATCACTTTGTGCAGATTCCCGATGTGGAGTAGATGCTTGGGAGGACTGTGAGCAAGAAAAGACTGTGAAATACATAGCTCAGAGTGATTTAAAAGGCATTAAAATGTTTTTTAAACATGACAAGGGGGATAGTAGATTTCCCTGTCCTCTCCTGCTCTTACCCTGAATTCCAGTGAACAAGTGAGTGCACTGTAATTTTGAAACTGGAAACACTTGTGCCAGCTGTGAAGCAGAACGATGGGCTTTAATTAGATTAGAGGAACAAGGAAATGCAATTGAACAAATAGGTTTTCAACAAAGGGAAAGAAACCTCACGGTACCTGAAGGGGGTAGGTGCTGGCTCACTGGTACCATCTGAATCCATCCTGGTTCAGATGACTGAACTAGAGGGTTTCTACAGGGAAAACATCACTGTTCATGACAAAGCAGGCATCTTCTTGAGTAACGGGATAACCTGACTGCCGCAACACGACACGAAAGAACCTCACGAGGGCACGGTGATCAGCAAGCAGAAAAAAGGGGCTAGTTTATTTACAAAACTCAATTTTACACATTTCCAAAGGTGCCCGTGGATTGGAGGATGAAATCCCACCTCCCAAACCACACTGGTCAAGACAACTGTCAATCAACTTTCTCCTCCTACCTAAAAATATGTAAGCAACGAAGGACAGTTAGGAAAACAAAGCTATTGTTGATAGTAAAAAGTGTGGGAAAGTAGAAATTCTGACTCCAATAGGAAAGACAAATCAGAAGGCTGAGAAAAATCCCCAAAACCAGGGTGACACCTAACCATCTCTTTGGGGAGGAGAACCCGTTATCCCTGGCTGGCCTCACGTAATGCAGCTTTCCTTTCTGCCTCTGCAGGTCGAGGATGTTCGGGAGCCGCCCGGTGGGAGCGGCCATGTCGGGGGTGGCTCAGGCCCGGCCCTTCCCTCTGCTGAGCCTCCTGCTGGTGCTGCTGTGCCACGCGGAGGGCGCGGGGGCCGAGAGCCCCAGCGACCCGCCCGCCAACGACACCGAGGAGTGCGCCGGCTCCTACATCTGCAAAAAGGGGGTGATTCTGCCCATATGGGAGCCCCAGGACCCCTCCTTCGGGGACAAGATCGCTCGGGCAACGGTGTATTTCGTGGCCATGGTGTACATGTTCCTGGGAGTGTCCATCATAGCCGACCGCTTCATGTCCTCCATCGAAGTCATCACGTCCCAGGAGCGGGAAATAACCATCAAGAAGCCCAACGGGGAGACCAGCAAAACCACGGTGAGGATCTGGAACGAGACCGTCTCCAACCTCACGCTGATGGCCTTGGGCTCCTCTGCTCCCGAGATCCTGCTGTCCGTGATCGAGGTGTGCGGCCACGGCTTCACGGCGGGGGACCTGGGGCCGAGCACCATCGTGGGCAGCGCGGCCTTCAACATGTTCGTCATCATCGCCATCTGTGTCTACGTGGTGCCGGACGGAGAGATAAGGAAGATCAAGCACCTGCGGGTGTTCTTTGTTACGGCGGCCTGGAGCATCTTTGCCTACACTTGGCTTTACATTATTTTATCCGTGTCTTCCCCTGGGATCGTGGAGGTTTGGGAAGGCTTGCTCACCTTCTTCTTCTTCCCCATCTGCGTGGTGTTTGCCTGGATAGCTGACAGGAGGCTTTTGTTTTACAAGTACGTCTACAAGAAATACCGGGCTGGCAAGCAGAGGGGGATGATCATCGAGCACGAGGGCGACCGGCCCTCCTCCAAGGCTGACATCGAGATGGACGGAAAGGTCGCCAACTCCCACGTGGAGAACTTTTTGGACGGGACGCTGGTGCTGGAGGTGGACGAGAAAGACCAGGACGACGAGGAAGCCAGGAGGGAAATGGCTCGGATCCTGAAGGAGCTGAAACAAAAGCACCCGGACAAGGAAATCGAGCAGCTCATAGAGCTGGCCAACTACCAGGTGCTGAGCCAGCAGCAGAAGAGCAGGGCCTTCTACCGCATCCAGGCCACCCGGCTCATGACCGGCGCCGGCAACATCCTCAAGCGGCACGCGGCCGACCAGGCCCGCAAAGCCGTCAGCATGCACGAGGTCAACAGCGAGGTGACCGAGAACGACCCCGTCAGCAAGCTCTACTTCGAGCAGGGCACCTACCAGTGCCTGGAGAACTGCGGCACCGTGGCCCTGACCGTCGTCCGCCGCGGAGGAGACCTGACCAACACGGTGTACGTCGACTTCCGGACCGAGGACGGCACGGCCAACGCCGGCTCTGACTACGAGTTCACCGAAGGGACGGTGGTCTTCAAGCCCGGAGAGACCCAGAAGGAAATCCGTGTGGGCATCATCGACGACGACATCTTTGAGGAGGACGAGAACTTCCTGGTGCACCTCAGCAACGTCCGCGTGAGCGCCGAGGCCTCCGACGAGGGCGTGCTCGAGGCCGGCCGCGTCTCAACTCTTGCCTGCCTGGGGTCACCGTCCACTGCCACCGTCACCATTTTTGACGACGACCACGCCGGCATCTTCACCTTCGAGGAGCCGGTCACGCACATCAGCGAAAGCGTGGGGACCATGGAAGTGAAAGTGCTGCGAACCTCCGGAGCGCGAGGAAATGTTATCGTGCCCTACAAAACCATCGAAGGCACGGCCAAAGGAGGGGGAGAGGACTTTGAGGACACCTGCGGGGAGCTGGAGTTCCAGAATGATGAGATAGTGTAAGTCAAGGTTCTCTTTGTTTGATTTTATTTATTGCAGTTTTTGGTTCTCCTGAAAGGAAGCGCACTCGGCTCCCAGAGGTGTTTGTGTGCCGGTGCGTCGCAATAAGCCGTGAATGGCCTGAGGTGCTCTGGGGAGCCTGAAGCACTGTGTCCCTGCCTTGCCAGCAGACTGGAGAGTGACCCCTGGTCAGGAGCACTCCAGCCTTCCAGCAGCAGGGAGGTGGTGCTGATCTGGGATCTCTCCAGCCCTCAGCTCTGCACTGGAGCAGGGAACAAAACCCGAGGTGGCTGTGACCACACAGGCACGGGGCCGTGTCCTGCAAAGGGCTTGGACTGAAGGTGTGAAGTGTGGTACCTGCTTCCTCTTTGCTGTTGGAGCTCAGGTCATCTGGTGCTGGGTCACAGCCTGTCCCACTGATGCTCTGCTCAGGGCTTTGGTGAAGGGTGCTTCACCTTCTCCTGTCCTGGGTCACTGTCCAACACACGTCTTGAAAAAGTGTTGTCATGCAGGGAAGCCTCGTGGCCAGGATGTAACTGCAGCCACATTCAGGTGCTTGCAAGTAAAAAAAAGGAGGCTGAAAGCTGTTGGAGGCTACTCCTGAGTGTCACTGCTTGGATGGTGGGGAAGTTGTTAGTGCTGTAGCCTTACTACATTCTGTGGAGAACATAAATTTGCTCAGTAAATTGTGGTAAAAAACATCTATCCTTGGGTATGTCATGAAGACATTTCCTTGCCCAGCTGGTGCTCTGGCAGGAGTAAGGGTTGGGAACCGTGGTGTTCCAGCCTGAGGCTCTCCCTGCAGGGAATTCTGTGTTTGCAGCCAACAGGGACTCAGTTCTGTAGCACAGAAAACAGTGCACAGAACTGCAGGAAGTAACTGATAAAGGGCCACTGCTGCGTCAAGGGAGAGCTCAATTATGGCTTGGGTGTTATTTATTGTACCACTGGTCTCCTAGGAGCTGAGACAAACCATGGTGGGTGCCCAGAGTGGCACCTGTGTTCTGTCACTTGTATCCTCACAGGGAGAATGAAACTTCTTCATGAAACTTCTTGAAGTAGATGTGAAGGGGGTTAAAAAGGTGATTTGTAGTTCTCAGGCAGGATTTATAGCAGTTGGGGTTTTGACTTTCCAGGAAAAACAGAGCAAAAACTTCACAGTTCTACAATCTGGAGGCCACAACAGGCATGTTGCTCAAACAAGGGTCAAGAGCACGTGGCTCCTGACTCCTGAATGATAAATGCAGTAGAGAGGAATGCAGTTATTTGATTATTTTTTTTTTAATCATTTTGGGAGAAGCAGGGAGCTGTCTGCAGAGATGCAATGAACTAGGCTATAAGGGTATCTCCCAAAGGCTCTTGGCTTTTTATCCAGGTCACTCAGCCCTGGCAAAACTGGGCTAGTGGCAGTTAGACTGGGTTCCCAGCTCCTGTGGGATGTGGCATGTTTACATGGCAGGCCAAACACTCAGAGGGGCTGGGACCAGGCCTTGCCTTGGCTCCATCACTGTGGGCAGGATCTCTGTGCTGTCCTTCCTCCAGGCTCTGTGTCTGTGCTGCCTCTCTGTGCTCGGGCTGTGATGAGGCGAGGTGCTCTCCCTGGCACTGCTGTGCCTGCCTGCCTCTGGTGGTGGCCTTCCCTCCTCTGAGCTTTTGCCCAAGCCCAGCAGCCAAGGGGCGTGCTGGGAGCCAGCTGGCCACATCCTGTGGGATCTGTGCTGGTGTGACCCCCACCAGGGCCACAACCCTCCTCCTTCCTCTCCTGACCAGCCACCAGAATGAGCACAGCAAGCAAGGAACAGGGGACAGCAACTTTCTGAGAAACCCCAGCCTGCTTTTTCTGTGCAGATCTGCCACTGGATCTCTGTTGCCTTTAAACTGTCTCTGCCAGGAACCACAGTGAGTGATGGAGCCTCAGAACTGTCCAGAGCCTGGGGGTAAGGAGGTGGTGGCTGCAGGGACAGATATTGGCCAAGAGGCTTTCTCCTTTCAGGTGGGAGAAGACACTGGCAGAATGAAACCAGTGATGCACATTCCAATCTATCCCTGTGCCTGAAAGGCAGGAGGTATTAAACTAGGTCTTAATCTAAAATTTACCTGCTACAGTCAATTTTTCAGGTGCTGGGTGACACAATGTGACTGCCAGAAGATTTCCTGCAGGTCCATGTTTTGCCTGGACTCAGGTTTAGGAAAACCTCTGCAGCACAGAGTGTTCCCAATGCTGAGCTTCTACTTACAGGCATCCTCTCTTGGAAGAATTTCCTCCAATAAAGGAAGATACACCAGCACAACTTGTGGATTATGGAGCTAAAGACTTTTTGCTCTGTCATTGCTTGATAGTGCTGTACTTCAGCTAAGCCACAGCTATGTAGAATGGTGCAATTCCCTAGCACATTGGATTCAATGAAGTTCCAAAAATCCCAGGTTTTCCCATGCTGTGATGGCCAAGAGTTGCCTTTGCTGCCCTTTCTAAAGGTTTTTAGCGCCTCTTCAGTTCCGCCCTTCAAGTCTGAATGAATCAGTGATGAAAGTGAGAAAGATGTGTTTTTCTGGGGCAGTAATAACAAAGGTAGGGCAGCACAGGGAGAAGTGAAGATGAAAGAAAAGCATGCACAAGCCTCTATTATTAGAGGGCTGGCTTGCTGGTAAGTCCCAGTAAAATTAGAAAGTGCTGGGAGGGCCCTGATCTTCTGGAGACCTTCCTCTGGTTCCCAAAAGGCCCGATTTCGTAACGTGTTGTTTGTTTGCAGCGTCCAGAGAGACTTCCCCATTTTGTTGATGTCCCCCCTTCCCGGAGCAGACAGAAGGGCAGCTTAACTTCTGAAGCCATGCTGCTCCTGTGCCTTTAAACAAACGTCTCGTTCTACCTAAAAAAGGTGTGCAAGAGGAGAAGATGTTGGTCCTCCTGCGGGACATGTAACCCAGCACTACCTCTTGGGGTGGTGCTTTTCTGCTCCTTGTTCCTGGAGCACAGCCAGTGTGTCCAGTGTTAGCCAGTGAAAGAAACAGCTTTTAAATGGGGTTTGCATGACACGTTGCTCCAAGCTCTGTGGGAAAAGGTGTCTGACTGGGCTCTCAGCAAGGTCAGTCTCAGTGATGCCCCACAGGAGGCACTGGTGTAGGTGCTGTGATTTAAAGTGTGGGAGAGCCTTCCCTCTGGGCCCACCCTCAGCAAGGTGGCTCCAGCCTTGTCTTGCACCTCCAGTAATGGTTAAAGCTTTCTGCACGAGGACATGGAGAAGATGTGCGGTTGTAGGCCCTTCCTGCCCTCCCCTCCATCCACTACAGCTACTCTGATCATAGAGGAGGTCACTGGTTCATCCAGCCAGTGTATTTTTATCTCCTGACTGAATGCTAAATAATTCAAAAGAAGCCCAGCTTCCCATATCAGAGGAGGAAGCAGTCGTTCCCTCAGCTGATATCCCCATCAGCTCTTCTCCTTTCTGTCCCAAAGCATCAGGAGGAGCACCTCTTCCAGATGTGACTGCAAAGCTCCTTGAAAGCAGTGTTCTTTCATGCTCAAAACCCAGTTTTTCTAGGGATACCACTGCAAATAGAAGTCTGTCACAATCTGCCCTCCAGATGTCTGCACACACACACCCCCCGAAAGAAAAGATTTTTTCATGTCAGAGAGGAAGGTGGACAACCAATTAAACTCGTGTTTCACCCAGGCAGTCACACCTGTGAGTGCTTGGAAAATCTAATGTCAAATGATCTTGCTGCTCATGATGCACAGTTTAGCTGTTCCTGTAAAACATTTCTGCTGCAGATTCAGGGAATGACACTCTTTGCCTGCTGAACTTGACGTGTCCAAGTCAGTTCTGGCATTTCTCTGGAAGTATAAATTTAGGAGCTGAATACTAACAGAGCCACAAATATCAGATACATCCTCTGATTTTTTTGGGGGGGAAAGTGTCCCCAGAAACCACAGAGGCTCCCTCCCAAGAGCCCTTTAAAAATGTCAATGTTCATAAATATAGATGGTGGCAGGAGGGGAACCAAGTGGTACTGCTTTTTTTAAGTGCTCCTTTTCTTTTCCAAAAAGAGGTTGGGTCAGATATTTCTAAAGAAACAGCAAAAATAATATCCTGACTCAGCCCTGGAACCCCTCTAACATCCGTTTTTCTTCTGTGGCCTGCAGCTTCAGAGGAAAAAAATAAAGCCTCCAGCATGAGCAGCCTTGCAGTGGGATGCAGGTGAAAAGCAGGATGTCCTCTGATGTGGCAGAGGGAATGCTGTAAAGCAGGCTGGAAGGGAAGCACACCAACATTCCCTTTTCCAGGTTCCACTGTTGGGTACAGTCCCTTCCTCTTTGTGGCCCCACTTCGTCCAGCTGGGCCAACGTGCATCATCCCCTGACTCAACAGCCCCAGCCTGCAAGGGGTTAATGTCTGACAGCAGGGCTTGAGACATCAAAGGAGACCAAACAAAGATTAAACTCTTGTTTGGCCTGCTTCCAGAGCCCAGCATGGGCTTTGCAGAGCATTCTCCCTCACCACTGGAAGTCTTTCCTGGCCCAGTGGGATCTGCAGTGGTACAGACATGGCCAGCTGGATCCAGGGCTTGGATCCCTGGTCAGTGGGATCTGCAGTGGTACAGACACGGCCAGCTGGATCCAGGGCTTGGATCCTTGGCAGAAGCACCCAGCGTTGCTGGTCCATCCAGTCCAGATCCCTCTTATGGGGGGTGGCCCACAGCAGGGGTCTGAGCAGGTGTGTTGCACCAGGCTGGGGCTTGTTTCCCTTTTGAGGAGGAGAAGTCCTCTGGGCTTGAAATGTACAATTCCTTTGGTTCCTGAAGGCCAGAAGTTGGTTGTCTCCTCTTCAGAGAGGAAGATACAGCTCTGACAGGGTCAGCTGTCCTTTCTTTTTTCCCTCTTCATTCAAACAATGTTTGTAGTCTTTCCTGAAGGCTGTTAAAATATTGGCCTTAATATATCCCAGGCATGGGCATCTCTCCTAAACCGCTGTGCTCTTGCCTCAGCTGAGTGGCCAACCATGTCTCTGTTAGGAGAGTAAGGCCAAGTGATGCTCCAAGACCTGCTGGAACCCTGGGCACTGAGAATTCCAGGCTCTCTGTGCTCACAGGCACTGACCCCCAAGCAAACACTGCACTGACCTGAGCCCATGGAAAAGGCTCCCAAAATTGAGTGACAGCACTGGGATTGTGGGTGTGCAGTTTGGATAGAAGTGTGTGATAGCACAGGGTGCAAAACTCACAGTTTAAGGGTTTAGAATACAGTAATAGATATAAAGCAAGATGGAGGTTTAGGGCAGAGGCTGAGTCCTTCTTTTCACCTTCTTCTCCATGGTCTGGGTGGTATTTTGTAATTGGGTAGAAAAATCCACATTTTGGGCCAGGGGTGGTTGGTTATTGGGTTAAAAGTACAAATAATTTAGGTGTCATTTCATAATTGGACAATTAGTGTTTAAAAGGCCTTGTAAAGAGAAAAAGATGGCTCCAATTTTGATTTGTTAGCTGGAAATGCTGTAGAACTCATGGTTTGGGAGACTGCAATATAGATTATTAAGAATTAATAAACATCTGAGTCCAAACACCAAATACCATCTCAAGCATTTAATCCTGACTCTGGCAGAAAAGAAGACAAAAGCAACACAGACCTTCCCCTTTGTGCTGTGCCCAGCACATGGCAGGTGCTGGAAAACTCATTCCCAAGTGAGTTTTTGGGACCACATCAGGTCTCAAGCCCCTGGAGGGCAAACTCACAACTGTGTCCCCGAGTGTCCCATGGCCTGACCTGCTCTGCAGGGTGACACCACCGAGGGGGCCCCTGTGGCACCTCATGGTGGTGTTGTGGGACAAGTCCTGCCCGTGGCTCCCTCGGGGAGGGTGAGCACGGGATGCAGGCTGCGCCGTTTGCCCAAATAAGTCAGGAAATGCAGGAACCTGATTGCACGATGTCCCCTGTGGAGGGGATTAGGCAGTGAAATCGTGTGGTTGGACAAAGGGAGTTGTGCCAGCACATCACTGGGGGTGAGTGGCGGGGGGAGAAGGGTGAGGACAAGAGTTTGCTGAAGAGCTGACACAGTTTTTTTGTCCTTGAAAAACCAATGTTTCCTTATTTGTAATGAACTGTTGTTGGCAATTTACTGCTGCCAGCTGCATCTCTGTGGTTGATTAAGAGAGCTTGGAGCTTAAATATGTAATAACTCCCTGAAAGCCATTGAGAGGTAGTTATTAGCTTCATCAGGGCCTGTGTACACATCCGCTGCACTCCTTTGTGAAAAGGCCACCTATTAAATGCATTGTAGTGATTCACAAAATGCAGGATACAGGCTTGTTTTAAGAAATTGAAACAGCAGCCCTAGCAAAGCTTGTTGGAGGAGGAAAGCTATCTCAGAGTGAAGCACTGCTCCACAGCTCCCTGCTGGGGAGACAAGGATAGGGGGCAGGAAAAACCCCATCCCTTTTTGCAGACCCTTCTTTCCCTGGCATGTGCTTGAGCACAGCACTGGCACCAGCAGGTTTTTACAGCAGTGCAGGCATCCATCCCTCTCCCAGCTGTGCTCACGGGATTGATCCACGGCTGTGCCACATCCCTGAGCAGGGAGAGGGGATTCATTCGTGCACAGGATCCCAGTGCAACTGGAGTTCAAGTGTGGGATTTGCCTCGGGAGGAGACTTCTTTCCCCTGACACCTTGCCCTTGGGTTTGAACTCAGGAGATGGCACTGGGTATCCTTCCAGCAGCAGGGCTGAATCCGTGGGCTCAGAAGGAGAGTGGCAGAACAAAAAGCAGACAGCTGAGCACAGCCAGGATCCAAGCATCTGTACAGATGGGCAGAGAAACATCTGCTGCCATCCAAGGCCAGACAGAGAGGAGAAGCTGGACCTGGCAGGCTGAGTCAGAGGCAGCCCCTCCTCAGATGGAGCCTGGAGGCACCACCCCGTGTGCTGCAGGCAGATGAGTGTGATCAGCTCCCTGCTCCCAGGGGGATGTGATGTTGCCCTGCCCTTGTCAGATGCACAGTCTTCTTCCATGTCTGGATCTGGCTTCTGTGTGTCTGCACGGGCTCTGCCCACATCAGGGACAAAATCATGTGTCCACTAGCGAGGACATGCACACCACTGCCGTGCAAGGGGGCTGTCACCTACCCTGTCCCTGGCCTCTGCTCCTTCCCCTGTTCTCCAGCACCACTGGGGCACTGTGTTAGTTTAACCTTCACAGTCTGGTCTTGCCAAGCCACCTGTGTTTTCCCAATACTCTCAGCTGAGGAGCTGTGATGAACAGCCTCTCACAGCCACAGTGTTTGCCATGCCCTGCTGCACTGGTGCTGTGGGCTCTGTCCTCCTCTTTGCAGTCCTGAGCCTGGCTGGAGTTAGGGTCAGTCCTCTGCAAGTCACAAGTGCCAGTTAGCCCGAGGACATCTTGGGAGCTATCAAAAAACTCTGCTAATAGAGTTTCTGACAATGACATTAGAGGCACTGTGCTAGTTTCCAAGAATGGCAATGCTGGATCCTGGGTGACAACAAACAGTAACAGCATTCTCTGTTTTAAAAATATCTTAGTGTAAGAGAGAAAATATTCCCACTGCTGTGTAAGTAAGAGGGTGACCAGCATGTGCCTCCTCTGCCCAGTCCCTATATGGCTCCATTTCCATAGTGTCTGGACTGCTTCCTACACAATCAAAGCAACAACCAGATGTGTCTGGCAGTGGGAAACAAAGAGCATGGCTGGATCCCTGTGAAGTGGGTGCTGCAAGGAGAGAGATGGAACTGCTGGCATATGCCTGCCCCCTCAGAGCAAAGCCCTTTCCAGGGAAAGTCCCCTGAGTGCACATGGCTCAGATGGGGACAGGGATGGGGCCCAACTGAGTGGAGTCCTGCAGTTTAAATTTTAGTGGCGTTGTTATCAGGAAGCTGCTGTGGAGGGCTTGAGTGGTTCCACTGGTTATTTGCTCCCCTTAGAACACGGGTGTGTGGTAGTCACACACACACTGTGCTATTTTGGGGTCGTGCAATATGGCTCTAATTCAACCACAAGGCCAGCACACCCTGCAGGAGACCCTCGTCCCAAGGGCCAGATGCACTGTCACCAGGTGGCAAAGCTGTTGTCTGGGACATAAGAAGGGCATGAAGACAAAAAAGGATTGATTTGATCAGAGTTCTTTTCCAAACTTGGTTGCTTGCTTCCTAGCAAGAAACTCATTTTGAGCTGTGCCTGCACACTCCCGGTTTAATTTGTCAGTGCATATGATGCTAAAGAACAAAACAGCTGAACGTGTGTTTTTGCAAGCGATTTGGAGCAGAAATCTGTGGATCCATGAGCACTCAGCAGCCCCCAAAACTGCCAAGCAGGCTCTCAGCATCCCCCCTGCCTGGCCTTCTCCCTGGCACGTGCCCTCCCATCTCTGCAGGGCTCATGTGGCCGTGGCTGTGCCCTGCTCTGCCCCAAACCTCCCCCCTGCATGCTGAGCACCAGTGCTGTGACAGATGGCTTTTCCTGGCCTGCCTTGGGATGAGGGCAGGCAGCACTCCTGTCTGGAGGCTGTGGATGTTGAGCTGTGTGTCCTCGGCCACAGCCCTCCCTCAGCCCTCAGCACTGCCTCTGAGCAGCCCAGGCTCTGCACAGCTCTCACAGAAATTCACAGCCCTGTCACAGCCTATAAGGCAGAGGAAAAAGCCGCTTCTGCAGGGAGTCTGGAATGAACTGAGCTGCTGCAGAGAGCAGGGCAGAGACGTCCTGGTTCCATTGAGAAGAGGAGGTTTGAGCTGAAACAAAACCTGTTCCTTTGGCTCAGGCAGGTAAGGGAGCAGGTTTTACCTGGCACTGCACAGGAGCCAAGTGTTTGCTTGGTTCAGTAGATTTCCATTCACACTTTTGGTTTGGTCACTGAAATTTATCTTCCTCCTTAGTGACTGGCTATGTGACAGGACCTAGAGGAACAAAGTATCACCCTGCACAGGGCAAAAATAATGTAAATACAGTCAGTATCAATGCCCCAGGCACAAATCGCCCTGGGAATAAGGAGGGAAGTGTAGCAGGAGATTTACCTGACTCATGAGCTCTCTGGTGACCTGGAGCTCAGCAAGACTCATACAAAAATCTGAAAATGGGTCAGTTTAGTAGGGAGGATTGTAACAGAGAAGTGTGGGAGGGCTGGGTCAGAATCAGGCTGAGCATGAACTGGGCAAGAATTAGATGGGAAGGAGATATTCTGGACATTCCTGCCTTAGCAACACAGAGGAAAAAGGGGAAGGGAGCTGAACAAGAGGTTCTGCCAAGAAGCAGGTCCCTCGGTGGTGTCCGTGATCATGGGGCCCCTCTGTAGGACAGAGATGGTGCAGTATGCCTGTCCTCAGCCCACAGGGCACACAGAAATCTAGTCCCCCTGCAAGGGACTGCATGGGGGGCTCTGAGCACTCCCTCTGGAAGGTTTCCTGGACAATGGGTGGCATGGGCAGGCAAGCTCAAGAAGCTGCCTTCAAAAGCAGCTCAGCCAGATTAGGTCTGCTTTTGTACCTAAAAGAGCCTAGAATAAATCAACACGTTATTTGTAAGTACCTCAGAGATAACAAGGAGATGAATAACAGCCAGCATATATTTGTCAAGAACAAATCTTATCAAGCCAACCTAATTTCCTTTTATGCCAGCCTTTTGGGTAAGGGAGAAGCAGTGTTGTCATGTCACTGAGCTTCAGAAGGGCTTTTAATGTTCAATTGTTTTAGAGCTGTCATAAGCAAGCCCTGGCTAAATGGGCCACTGGGGTGATGGGGTCTAATCTGTCTGGAAAGAGAAATGTGTCACTGGATGGGGGTGAAAAGGTGTTCAGTAGGTGCTTGTCCTGAAATGGAGCTTGCTGGGCATGTGAAAGAGAAAAATGGTGCTTTAGCTTGCAGACAGAAAGGGAATAGGAGGCTGAAAGCGTTATCAGAGGTAGGATGGGGATTTCCAGATGTGGGAATTAGCCTGAACCGAAGCAAGAGGCTGTAAAGTGCTTGTGTAAGAATAGCCATACACACAAATTCAGGTGGGAGGGGAACAGCCAAGTCAGGGGGTGCCACCATGGCCTGGCAGCCAAATCTGAGCTCACCACAAGTCTGAGCTCACAGCACTGAGCTCTTGCAGTGAATGAGACAGAAGCCATCCTGAAGATATCCAGGAGGAGGGGAACCATCCCCGTGCCCTCTCCTGGGGGAGTGGGTGGCCTCTGTCAACAGCAGAGGACAGCTCAGGAGGCACTGCCCAAAAACCTACTGAAGGTATCAGGTGTATTGTCACCCTTAGTACCCACCTGCCATGGGACACGGTGCAGAACAACCTACAGATGGAGCAGAAAGACCAAATGCACATGTGGAACCCGCACAACTTCCCTGTGGCCACCCACTCTGGGCTCCTTGCTCTCCCCAGGGATGTCTGGGGCAGGGGCAGTGCCTGTCTCCTTTGCTAATAATTAGATGCAATCCAAGCTTCCCTGCAGGAGAGCCCTGTCCCCATGGGGGAAGAAGCAAGGCTGCACAGATTAAGGAAGCTAATTAGAGGGGAAGAGAGTATTGGTACTGAAGCCCCAACAGTAAACTTTGAAATCTAGATAAGGGAGCAGTATTTAATTATATACAATTAAAGCACCGTGTCTCAGCCCCCTGAGAACTGGCAGTCCTGGAAAGCCCTCACAGAGGTGCTGATGAACAGACCTGAAGGCAGCAGTAGGCTGGGGGCTATGCTTATCAAACTTGACCTGGGAAACACACCTGAAGTGAAGAGCTAGGAACATTCCCTTGGACCACGCCCTCCTTATTCCTGCACGATGTCCTCCCTCTCCTGGAATGGGTAATGGGAACCCAGATCTTGGGAACAGAAAGGGAGGTTGATCTGCTCTCTTACATGCAGCTGGGCAAGACCATTGCAGGCACCTACACAAGGAAAGGCAAACCTGGAAATGTAGGGGAAGTCAGAGAAGGTTGTAAATGGTCTGAGAAACAACCTTCGTGCCCTTTTCTCTCAGTGCACAGGAGAAAAATCTCCTGCCCCTGTGCCTGCCAGCCAGGGGTATCCTAGAACCTCCAGGGAGCACCATGCCAGTGCTCCCCTTGGCTCCACAAGTCCTGCAAAGTTACCTTGGGTTATTTTCCTACAAGTTCCCTCCGGCCACTAAAGCAGCTACTTCCCCTCGCTGCTCCTTTGCTGCTCCAGGTATTTAGTCCCTGACTTGTGATCCTTTCAGCTGTCCCCTTCAAGCCAGGAGGGCAGTTTGGCTTCCCTGTGGAGTGCCTGCCTGGTGCTCAAACATTCCCTGTTCAGCTGTGCCAGCTGAGCCAGCAAGCTTCATGGGCTGCAGAGCAGCTCTCAGCCCAGAGCTGCTGCCGGGTGCTAATGCAGAATCAGGGAAAGCTTGGATGGATTCGTGTCATCTGACAGATCAGAGCTGCAGAACCAGCCTCGAGTTATCCAAAATTCCTCTTCTTCAGCATCTTCAAACCCTTAAGGCAGGTTTTTAGTTCAGCCTTGGCTGCCAAAGGAAGAAGTTCTTGTTTTAATTTGTAAATGGAAAGTGCCAGAGAGCTTCTACCTTCTGAAGGCAGTAGCTGTGAAAAGCACAGGTGAAAGGCTGGGGCTCCTTTTCACACATCCTTGTGGTCTGCTCTTGTTGAGGAACACACCCAGTGCAGGTCTCTCCTTGTGCAGCTGCAGTGGGAGCTGCAGGTTGTGCCCAGGGTGGGGAAATGACTGGAACTTCAGGCAAGGGGCACCTGGCACCAACCCTGTGCCTGACAAAGGGACAGGGACCTGCAGCGCTGGAAAAGGCTCCCAAAATTGAGTGACAGCACTGGGATTGTGGGTGTGCAGTTTGGATAGAAGTGTGTGATAGCACAGGGTGCAAAACTCACAGTTTCAGGGTTTAGAATACTGTAATAGATATAAAGCAAGATGGAGGTTTTAGGGCAGAGGCTGAGTCCTTCTTTTTCACCTTCTTCTCCATGGTCTGGGTGGTATTTTGTAATTGGGTAGAAAAATCCTCATTTTGGGCCAGGGGTGGTTGGTTATTGGGTTAAAAGTACAAATAATTTAGGTGTCATTTCATAAATGGACAGTTTGTGCTTTAAAGGCCTTGTAGAGAGACAGAGATGGCTCCAATTTTGATTTATTAGCTAGAAGTGCTGTAGAACTCACAGTTTGTGAGACTGTAATATATATTATTAAGAATTATTAAACATCTGAATCCAAACACAAAATACCATCTCAAGCATTTAATCCTGACTCTGGCATGGGGGCTGGCCAGTGGCTTGGGGACTCTACAGAACCCAAATAAACAAGCACAGGACCACAAACAGGTATCACATATAAGGGGCAGAAGTCCAGGGATTCCTTCACTGACCCTGGAGGCATCAACTCAGGCTGTAACTCCATGCACCTCCATCGAGTTCCTTAAAAGAGCCAGACACCTGCAGGAAAGCTGGGGCTGAGAGGATCCTGTCTGACTGTGTGAGTGTGGAATGTGCTGGGAGCCAGGCTGGGCACAGGGGGGTTCCCCGGAGCCTCCTGCTTGGGTCCCAGCAGGGATGGGATGGCCTTGGGTGGTGCAGCTGTGACTCCCAGGGTGGCTCCTGGATGGTCAGACAGCAAGGATTCCTTCACAATCTTTTGCCTGGCCTTTGCCCCCCACATTCTGCTCACAAAGAACCTCTCTCCTTTCAGTGTGCAAAGCCCATGAGTCACATCTGTGATGTTGTCACAAACAACTTCCTTCCCTGGTGATGCAGCTGCTCAAAATGTTACAAGACCCGAAAGTGATGCCCATGACACTGAGGTTTGTTTTATTTGTCTGAGCCTCTGCTGTGCCAAGAGCTAAAACCTCAGGGCATCCTTCACTCCAAGTGTTTTAGGTGAAAAATTCAATTTCTTGTTGACTCCCAGGACTCCAAGAGCTGTGATCTTAACAAAAATGCTGACTAATATCTAGTGTGCCCTGTCTTGGTGTGCCAGGGAAGAAATTGCCATGCTTTGGGAGAAGAATTGCTCTCAATTGCCAGCGATTTGAGAAGAATTGCTCTCAATTGCCAGTCCTCTAGATCTGGAAGGAAAGGTGGAAGGCTTAAGTTGCTACACTTCCCTCCTCATTCCCAGGACCATTTGTGCCTGGGGCATTGATACTGACTATATTTACATTATTTTTGCCCTGTGTCGGGGCTATAGCTCATTCCCCTAGGTCCTGTCACATAGCCAGTCACTAAGGAGGAAGATAAATTTCAGTGACCAGTTTATTCCTTGGTGTGCCAGGGAAGAAGTTGCCATGCTTTGGGAGAAGAATTGCTCTCAATTGCCAGCGATTTGAGAAGAATTGCTCTCAATTCCTTCCTCTAGAGCTGGAAGGAAAGGTGGAAGGCTTAAGTTGCTTCTCAATTCAAGCATCAGTGTGAATTCCTACATCAGTGTGAATGAGCAAGCACACAAAGAGATTCCCACAGAACACTTGCTAATGAACCAAAGCAGCAGTCTGTCCTTTCAGTGATTTGTGGGGAGCCAGTAAAAGGCTCAAGCTGGGGAGCTCATTACGCTGCTGAAGGAGTGCATTTTTAGGGGAGATGCTGGGAAGCTCTTAGCTGCCCGCTGTGAGGCAGGGCCAGAGGCTTGGGAAGGAAGGCTGGGAGAGGAGACATCCGTTGCCTTTGTGGGCACGGGCACAGGGCTCGCTCACAGTGAGAATCATTTCTGTTTCTGTGGTTGTGGGGCACAGGAGGGGCTGATTTCCAGTCACTGTAGTCTCAGGGCCAGGCACGCTGATGTTGTGCTGGGGTCTCGGGTTCTGGTGTGAAATGGAGAAGAGCAGAGTCAGCACCAGTGGCAAGGGAGAGAGCCACAGCAACCTGCTTAACCACAGACACAGCAGAAACCAGAGGTCTTCTGGAAAATACAGTCACACTGCTTAAAAACCAGGCACTTAATCCTGCACACGAGAGGGAGTGTGGCACTGCTCAGCCTCTGCTCTGCCTGGTGGGCACAGTTCATTTGTCACCTGCAGCCTCTGCACAGCTCACCCACAACACTGCCCTTTCCTCTGGGTGTGAGTAGATGGGCTCACTCAGTGTTGGCTTCTTATCTTCTTCTCTTCTGTTAGAGCCAGGATTAATTGCTCGGGAGACGCAGTTTCCGTGTCCAGACTCAGATGTTTATTAATTCTTATCTATGTTACAGTCTCACAAGCTGTGAGCTCTGCTAACAAAGTGAAAAATGGCTCTGTCTCTAACTCTTTTCAAGGTCTTTTAAGCACTAATTGTCCAATTAAGAAATGACACCTAAATTATTTTTACTTTTAACCCAATAACCAACCACCCCTGGCCTGCAATACAGACCTTTTCACCCAATTACAAAATCCCACCCAAACCTTGAAGAAGAAGGTGAAGAGCTTAGCCTACACCCTAAATCCTCCATCTTGCTTTATATATATTACTACATTCTGAAACCTTAAAATCTAAGTTTCCAGGGTTCCAGCAACTGCAGCATCCAAAAAGGGATGCAGATACCTCAAGGTGCACATGTACCTGAGTTCCTCAGGAGCTANCCTCAAGGTGCACATGTACCTGAGGGCTGCACCTGCCTGTGCCTCAGGAGTAGGTGAAGGGATAACCAGGGAAATGCATCTGTGGGGGTGAGATGGGCCAAGGTAAAATATGAATAATTGGGAAAGGAGTGGAAGGAAAATGGCCAGAATCACCATGGTTTGTATGAATTCCTCCTCTTAGCTGCTGTTGAGCACTGAGAGCTGGGTCCTCCTCAGAGCACCCCTGTCCCACCAAAGCTTAGAGCAAGGTTGTGCTGCTGAGGTGCTTTGAAAAAGCTGTCAAGTTTCATGTTCAGGGTGTTTGCAAGGAGAACCCTGGCTTGGCACTAGGCATGAAAGGTAAAAGCAATGAGGAAAAGAGAATACTTCTAGCCTTGCCAAGAAAAATCACTTGTCTGGGAAAGGAAGAACTAAATTGATCTGAATTTTCCTGCTATTCATCAGCGTTTTGGTGCCAGGGCAGTGCATGTGAGAGAGGAAAGAAAAAGGATAGCATGAAGAGCTCCATATTTAATATTGTGTTAATCTCTTCCCTCCCAGCTAGAGCAGAGGTTTAAAATTGCTTTCCTGTACACGAGGGAAAATGTACTGATCTGTGTGAGTGTTATTATTTAGGGAAGAAAGATTTACCTTTCAGGAAATCTGCAACCTGAATAAACAAAGTTGGTAGTCTAAAGAAATTAATTGAAGGTTGGGATTGTCAGATTTTTTTTTTTTGGTTGTCTCTTGCTTCACAGAAGATTCATTTTGCAATTTGAACCAAACTTTCCTCCACTGACACTGGAAAGTTGAGCAGGGGGGATGCATTTCAGGCCAAGTGTTTGTAGAAACCCTGCTGACAGAAGGGGTTACAACAACAGAAGGTGAAACAACAACACTTCAGCACCTCAGCCTCTCCCATGTGAAAGCCCATACACTGGGAAGGAATATATTGCCAGGCAGCCTGTGCAACAGCTCTTTGCAAGCAAGGATTTGCTCCTGGCACCCCAGTTACGTGGTGGGAAATCCTGCAAAGGAGCAGGTGGAAGTGGCAAAGCCACATGCCAGTTTTGGACCTCGAGCTCAAGGTGATGGTGACCCCCAGTGCCTGCCCACCAGTCCTGGCTGGGTGCAGCACCCTTTGATTCGTGGCAGAAGTTTTTATTCATTCATTTCTGAGCTTAGACTCGTGGACTAATTAGAGGAGAACTGGTGAGCTCAGCTAACGCATTTGAACACGGGCAGCTTTAGGCCTGCATTTGGGTAATTAAAAATGAAGGAATATGATGCTCTCTTTGCACCAGCCATTATGAGCAGGGGCCTTGATTTGGCAGCAGTTATCTCCCCAGCACCACTGCACACTAATGACTTCCAGCACAGGAGGAGCAGCGTGTCATTAACCCAACACGGTGGTGGGAACCTGCTGCAGGCAAAGGGGGATCTGGGACAGAGCAGTTTATGTCACACCTGTAACAAAGCTGGGACTAACTGGCTGAGTTTAAACCATTAAAAAGCTGGAAGGCACCACAGGGGGAAGCCCGTCCCTCAGACCCAGTGAAGTGGGTCTCCTCTGCCTGCTGGCGTGTCCAAGCAGCCTGGGTGACCTTGATATTTGAGCAAGGTTTTCTTCATTCATTTCTTCTTCTCTGCTGGCTGCAGGCAGGTTTTGGCTGGGAGGAGGCCATCAGTTTATAACAGAAAAGGCTGTAGAGAAGGGCTTTGTCTCAAATGGGTCCAAATGCAGCATGGCCAAAGCTGCTGGAGAGGGTCTATAAAGATCATTTGGCTCAGCTCCCTGAGCCACATGCCTTGTGTGTGTATTGTTGTTTGTGTGTTGTTTGTTGGTTGTCATTCCTACAACAGCAGAAAGGCTGAGCTGGAACAGAGACTGCACAGAGCAGAGAATAAAGTAGGGATTTATTGAAAGGCCTCCAGGATCCACCTTGGGCAGGACAGGACCTGACCAGGGCTACACCCAAGGTGGACCCAAAATGGTCACAAAATGGACAAATGGTCACGAGGTCTCACATTTTTATAAGTTTTGTTCCTTTGGCACATTGGGGTTTAATTGTCCAATTCCAGCTCCAGGCTGTGAGGTCCCATCCTTCTTGTTCCTCCCTCCAGCCACCCTTGTTTGTGCCTTTGGGCTGAAAGTTGTCCTTGGTGTGCAGCAGGAACAGGATTTGTTTTGTGTCCCTGCTCTGTGCAGAGCTCACAGCACTGAATGTGAGGCTCAGAGCTGCACCCCTGGGCAGCACAGAGCCTGAAATACATGAAAGATCAAACTTAAGGCATCACCACAAGTACCTTGCTGCATTTTCTCCTCTCAGTGAAAGCGAGGAAAACTGGAAACTCCACAGAAGCATACCTGCTTTTCATTTCAAAACCTGGAGGAGGATGAGAAATGATATAGAGAAACCATATAGATTTAGAGGTGTTGCTGGCTTGTATCTTAGAGTAAACACCTGGTACAAAAGAAAAGGTCACTTTTGCCTACTTCAGGCCCCAATGACAGAAACCTGCAGTGCAACACTAAGGAGGAGTGACCCTGCAGAGATTTACAGTGCTGGGAGGGCCCTGGGCACTGCTCTCGGGGTGCAGCCACACTGCTGCAGGTTCCACTGAGAGGGTGGAAATGGCTCACATTTCTGGGGCTGCAGAACAAAATTACCTTCAATTTCTTCCTCAGTCGCCGTGTGCCTCGTAGCAATGCTCTCCAGAGGTGGTTGCAATGCAGGCATAAATAAAATTTGGCATGCACTGGGACTGCACATACCTGGAGCTATAACTTAATGAGTTAAATCAGAGCTTTTATTATCTAATTTCTCATTGTCATCCAGTTTCTTGCATCTCTGTAGATAATTGATGTGGAGAATGGTTCTTGCCTTCTGGAAACTGGCTGCCTTTTGAAATGCTCCCATCAGAGATGCTTTTTTTCAGGCTTGTACTTCTTTCTTCTCATTATCCTGTTAATAGGCCTGACTCTGCCAAGTGGAGGAAGGGGAATGTATTGGCAGGGTACAGGAGTGTGCCTTTGCCTTGGAGATGTGGGCACTGAGGCCTGGGGAGCAGCTCCTGCCAGGTGAAGGGAGGACAATTGCTCTTTCAGCCAGAAGAGCTGTAAGGGTGGCTGCAGCCTGGCCGGGGGAAGCCAGCTGAGCCACAGCTGGGGCTGAAAATGCCTTGGAGCAGGGGGTCTCACGCTTTTGCCCACAGAAGATTGTGGACTTTGGGTTTGCAGATCAGTAGTATTGCAGAATTTTTTGTTAGAGGATTGTTTAAGAGAAATATTGGGCCCAACCGAACGTTATGCTTATGCTTTTTTGCTTTGCTTGCTTTTAGCAAGGCAAATTTACCAGTTAGACAACCTAAAACAAATGTCTGGGTGGCTTTAGGTAATGCATCAGGTGTAGACACCATGTGTCTGTCCAATACAAGCCCAGAAAAGCCACTTTCCCCTGTCTAGTGACTAATCCCCTGGCCACTGCTCCTGTGGGGAGGCTCCACGGCAAAGGAGCTCTTTTCAAATCTCAAAAATCCCAGCTGCAAAGGCAGCTCATCTTTGAAGTCTAGAGGAGTATAAAAGACTGCAGATAAACCTGAAGAGTTTTCCCCAGTAGCTAAACCCCTGGGTTATGTCTGTTGAGATTGTGGAGAGGAGATCCAACAAATGTTTGGAACAGATTTCTGCCGAGGACGCCGCGTGCTCGCATGGAAGAGCGGAGACGTGGGGAGGGTGAGCCTGCATGCAAATATCACTCTGCTCTTTTGGGGACAGCCCCTTTTCCTTCCCAGCCTTGTGCTCAGGCATATCTGTGCCTTTCTTTTCAGATCTGTCCTTCCCCTTCCCTGCACCGTGTTTGGAGCAGCACGTGTTCGGCCGTGGCACGCAAGGCAGGGAGCGGTGTGGGCAGGGAGGGGACAGAGGGGACAGGCTTCCCAGGCATGTGGCATCAGGGCTGGCAGCAAAGGGGCTCTCACACAAGGCAGCAGGCACACCTCATCCTCCTCTGAGGCTGTAAAACCCCTTCTTCCCACAGAGACCCCTTGTCTTCCATCACAAGTGCCCCCGTTTCAAGCTCAGCCTTCTCTCTGCCCTGCCATTCCAGTTTCCTCTGCTCATCTTCTGTGGGATGATCTCAGGGTTAGGAGGCTTGTGCCCTGCCTCACACCGTGGGTCATCCTGCCTTAAAATGTGCTGTGAGTTCACCTACAGAGGTGAAATGCTGCTCCTCTCCTGCAGAGAGGACGGGTGTCTGTCAGGCATCCAGTCCCCAGACGCCACAAATGAATAAACGAGCTGTGTTTTACTGGGATATAAATCCTGTGGGCTGCAGTGGGCTGCAGTGGGATGTGCACTGGTGCATGTGCATCCAGCCTGGTGCTGCCTGCAGGATGAGCTCCTGCTGGGAGTGCACCAGCACTGGTTAGATAAGCCCAAAACCCCAAGGTTAGTGCCCTCTGATGCAGCCCACACAGTAACAGCTAGCACAAATAACAACTACCAGCAAAATCCCCCTGTTGAGGGGGGTTCTGTTTCAAACTAGAGTTCTCAAGCCTGTATATCCTTATTTGCCTTCCCTGCAGAGAGCTTTGCTGTGCCCAGTGGTTGTTTCCACCCTGGGAGCTGGCCATTTGCTGTGTCACAGCTGGCTGGTGGTACTGCTCTTCTCTTCTTTCCTCTGCCATGCCAAGAGCTAAAACCTCAGGGCATCCTTCACTCAGTGTGTTTTAGGTGAAAATTAAATTTCTGGTTGACTCCCAGGGCTCCAAGAGTCCTGCTGCTTTGGCACTGAGAGAGACCAAAATTTGGTTGGTCGGTGGTTTCGTGGTCACGCCCTGTGAGATACAGCACGAGTTACAGAAGGAGAAACAAAGAAGGGCTGCTGTTGAAATAGAAGTGGTTTCTCATGGTTTTGATACCCCCATATGTCAGGGACACATGCAGAAATGAATTTGCTGCTTAACAACAATAAGCAGGTCAAGACAGTACGTTAGATCTCACAGAAGGAAACGTGACTTTTCGGTCACAATCTCTATTTTTTAATTGAGATGTTCACTGCTGTTTCCTTGAAATTCAGCTGCGAGTAGTGGGAAGGCATTCAAGTGCAGTGAGAAGGAAAGGCTGCCCCAGAGGCAGACGCCTGTCAGAATGCTCTATGAGATGTCCTGTGCAGGGGATGATGTCTTGATGAGGACCAAGCACTGTGAGCTCCAGCTCAAGGCCTGTCCATGTTGGCAGGCTCACTGGACTGGTTTGAGATTACCATCATGGGTGAGCTGTCAGAGCCCCACACGCAGCAGGCTGTGCCAGCTCCTTGCTTTTGAGCAGGGTGCTGTCTCTGTGGGGAACTGATGCCTCAAGTTTGATCTTTCATGTATTTCAGGCTCTGTGCTGCCCAGGGGTGCAGCTCTGAGCCTCACATTCAGTGCTGTGAGCTCTGCACAGAGCAGGGACACAAAACAAATCCTGTTCCTGCTGCACACCAAGGACAACTTTCAGGCCCAAAAGCACAAACAAGGGTGGCTGGAGGGAGGAACAAGCAGGATGGGACCTCACAGCCTTGAGCTGGAATTGGACAATTAAACCCCAATGTGCAGATGGAACAAAACTTATAGAAATGTAAGACCTTGTGACCATTTGTCCATTTTGTGACCATTTTGGGTCCACCTTGGGTGTAGCCCT
>VYXD01014767.1:376657-389078 GCA_013397195.1 Hylia prasina | reverse complement strand
CTTTATTCTCTGCTCTGTCCAGTCTCTGTTTCACGTCAGCCTTCCCAAGGCATCAGAACAACAGTGAGGAAAAGCTTTTAACATCACAGGGCCAAAGCTGTTGATTCTTCAGGGTCCATGAGCCTGTTTTTCCCCCCCTAAGAAAAGCCTGCAGTGCTGTTTTTCAGGCCTGCCTGGTTTTGAACGTACGTCACAGAACCATAGAATCACAGAATGATTTACTTTAGAAGGGACCTTAGAGATCACCTCAGCCCCAGCCTCCTGCTGTGGGCAGGGACACCTTCCCCTAGCCCAGGCAGCTCAGAGCCCCATCCTGAACCCTTGCAGGGATGGGGCAGCCACAGCTTCCCTGGGCATCCTGCTGCTGTTGGGAAATGCTCAGGTAAAAGCAGAGGAGGGCAGCAAGGAGATGCCTCCATCCCACCCACGCCCCAGGGTGTGCAGAAGGACCTTGTGCTCTCTCTCAGTGTGGGAGCACCTCTGTCAGTAAAGCTCTGCAGTTCATTTCCTGCTGCTGCAGAGGGACGTGTGGTGGGAGTTCTTAAAAAAAAAATAGTGCAAAATGTGGACTTTTGCCATCAGAAAACTCCTTCAGAAAGGATAAGCCACTAGTAGAGTCTGAAGCAATGAGTTTCGGTGCCTTCTGGTTTGCTAGGCCCCTCTTCATGCAGGAGCTGGTTTTGCTCTCATTTTTTGCCAGCCTTAAAACCAGAAAACCCCCTTCCTCTCTTCTTGTGCCTTGCAAAACACCCTGCCCCTGCCTGGCAGTGCTCTCCTGCAGGAGTGCAGGGGGTCACCCCATAACTTTTCAGGAGTTACCAGCGCTCCATAATTCCCAATCATGACGTGCTGTCACAGGCACACGAGGAGGGAGCTCTCTGAGCATTTGGGGAATGCTCAGCCCTGCCGTACACGTGGCTGTGAGTGTGACATGCTGAGACATCCCTGGGAGAGCAGAGCTCTCCACAGCCTGACAGTCATTCTTCAGAGCTAATTGGCAACACGGGCTTGCTAATTTTGCAGAGGTTAATGGATCTTCTTGGAGCCCTGAGCATGAGGACTTGAGCATCTTTTTCTCCCCCCATGGAGTTCTTTGTCCATATATAGCCAAGGTATCAACTTGCAGGCCTGGGATTTCAGCTTTCTGTTTAGATTTCGGATGAAAGGCTTGCAGTTGGAAGTGATTGTTATAAATATTTCCTGCTATCTGGTAGCAGGCTGACTTCAGCCCCTTCTAAGGAATTTGCCACAATTATCCATGACAGAACTGCAGTGGGAGCGTGTGGGATGGAGGGGCAGCAGGTCCCAGAGAGCTCCCTGGGGGCTGCAGCCCTGCCCGAGGGACTCACCAGCACTGCTTTGGCAGCCCTCACCCTGCCTGGCTGCCTTCTCCTTGCTGGAGTGAGCAGGTTAGAGCACCCGAGGCTTGCAGGGGAGATGGAAGTGGTCAGTGCAAGGACAGCCTGCTGCTGTGGCCACACGGGGCACGGGAGGTGGGATTGGCACTCCTCACCCTGTGGGAGCCCAAGGATTCACCTGGGCTCACCAGCAATGAGTCCCCAGTGGAAGGAAGGGAAGGAAGTGTAAAATGTGGATTTTTGTCATCCAAACGCTCACAGTAGTGCAGATGGAAAGTGCTGTCACCCTGCCCAGGACTCTTCCCCTCCTCATTTTTCCCTCATCTCTCTCCCACCTATCTCTTTGAATCTCTTCATGTACCAAAAACCCACATCAAACCAGCCAGAGCTGCCACTACATGCAGTAGAGCTAAAAAAAAATATAAAAAATGCAGCCAGATCAGTCAGAAATCCTGACTTCCTGAGACCCTGAAATGCTGCACAGTTGTGCAATTTAGTGCCTCTGAAGAAGAATAAATTTGCTTTAAAAAAAATCCATCAGCATATTGCATATATTTATAGTTAGCTGCAAGCCTTTCCAGTGAGAACTTTTAGAATTTATTTTAAATTAAAGTGACTAGCATGACATACCAGTACTTAGCCTTTTAACAAAAACATTTTAGTCGTATAAATACAGTTGCTATTATTAAACTCTGGGGAAAGCCAGCAAGCTGCTCCAAATATCATCCCTCTGGCCTGCCTGTCCAAGCTCTTCTCTTCATACCCAGAACCAAGACATTTGAACACCTATTTAGAGATCAGGGGTTCCTTTTATTTCCTGGTCCCTCCATGGCTTTTAAAGCTTGTTTTAAACTTTGTTTCCGCTTTCTCTTCTCTATTCCCTTCTCCATTCCATTATGTTGCTTTTTTTTTTTGCTTTTCATTTAGACTTTTTTACTTTTTCCTTCTCCCCTCTCATTACCAGGGAAGCCCAATTCTCCCTGGCACTTCCTGGCCTTTCTGAAAACATCCTGACCTCTGTTTGCTAAATCAGCTGCTGGGACTGACTTCAGGAACATCCCAAGCTGCTCTCTGGGTTAGCAGAGAGTAAGGGTACTCCAGTGCATTGAAAAAGAGCCCACAAATGAGATTTTAGAGATTCTCTGTCCACTTATCCTGTCTGTATTTACATCTTTCTGAAGTGCCAAGCGAGAGCAAGTTTTGATGCTCCAGAGTAAAGACCAGACAAGCTGTGGACATATTCTGACCTCCTTTTTTTGGGGAGCCCCACCAAAGAGCTGTGTGTGGTTAAAAACCCAGGCAGCCAGTGACTGGGGTTATTCCCATCTCCTGCACGTTAGCCTTCACCCAGCTCATTTCCAAACAAAAGCTGAGCAGCCATTCCTCGTGCAGCTCTTAAACCTGTGTGGCTGCTCAGAGAGGGAGGAGGCAATAAATCATCCAGTCAATTATCAAGGGACTTTCTCCTTATTTGTAACCTCCTTTCAAAGCAAATGAGTACCACTGGTAATGAAAGGAAACATGTGCAATGGTTTAAAAATAGGCGTCTGAGGCCAGTGGGGGAAATCTCCTTCCATCACCTCTCCACTTGCTCTCTCCCAGCACCCACTGCAGCTTTTTCCTTCAGGTGCTGGAGCAGAATTTCCACACCCAGTGCCACGCCAGCACCACCCCACTGACAGGACTTTGCAGACTTCCCACAAGCCTAAACTCCCCCATAAATCTTGCCCTTGCAGATGGGGAATGGGGGCAGAGGGCTCTGGGAGCAGCCTGCAGCACTGCAGCACCTCCTCTGCCAGCCCAGGGGCTCTGGGGGCAGCTCTCAGAAATCCAGAGCCCACAGGTGGGACCTGAGTCTGCTGGGAGGAGAAAAGCAGCAGCTGTGCCCTGCTCACAGCCTCCTCTGGCTGCCTGCAGTCAAGGGTCTCCTGGGGGAAGCCAACAGACATTCCCAGGGTTTCCAATGTGCTTTAGCATTTGCTGGGCTCAAAGGCTGGCTCCAGCTCTACACACTGCATTTCAAACCTGGAACAGAACCTCCTGGGTTTGGGACATAGTTGTTAGGGGGGTTTGCTTGTTTGTTTGTTTTTAATAATTGTCCTTGAGGTTTTCCATATTGCTTGTTTCCTGCCTCCCGTCAGTCTCTGTGCCTTAATGTGCATTATAAGGGAAAACCAGGGCAGCTGCTCATGCCTTGGGGGTCCTGATCTGTGTACCTGGGGCACAGAGAGCTTCCCAAAAACGTAAGGGCATTGATTTGATGGCCCAAACAAGGGCACATCTGTGCCAGGCTGGATGGGCAGGACACTGGACAGCAGGAACATGCTATCCTTGTCCAAAACAGTGTGGGCCTGTGGTGTTCCCCTACAAAGCCAGGATTTTCTGTCTGTGACACACAGTGGAAGTAGGAAAGCTTAAGGTTTTACCATTATTCTTCCTCTCCAGCATGGGAAACTGAGAGGTATCAGGAGTGTTCTCTAAATGTTAATTTCTGTTTGCTTTGTCCTTATTCCAGGGTTTTTTGTTTTTGTTTTTGTTTTTGTTTTTTTGGTCTCTCTTAATTCTGACAGTTTAAAGGACTTTAAGAGTTATGCTTCAAAATTAAAAGCAGACAGTCTTAACTGTGCTCTGATAATAATTTGCAGTTATGGGGCAGTGATCTCCCCTGTCCCTATCTGAGCTGGTCACTTTGGCCCATCTCAGCTGTCTTGCCCTGAATTCCTTTTCCCCAGGTCAGCAGCAGCCACCTGCTCACACTGCTCTGCTCCCCTTCTGACCACAGACAGAGGGCCTGGCAGTGCTGCTGCCAGCATGATTAGGGCAGAAATCCATAAGAACCAGGAGCCAGGAAAAAAGCAAACACTCAAGCAAGTATGGGGAGGAAAAAAATCATTTAATCCCTGTAACAATCACTTCATTGTTAGGTTTGGGTTTTGGTTTATAGTTGTTTGGTTGGGGTTTTTTTTAGCCTGGAGGTTTTCTGATGGTTCAAGAGATGGGAAAAAAAAAAAAGTCTGTAGCTTTAATAATCACTCAAGTAATTGCATTGTTTGTAAACTGTGTGGTAATGAGCATGTGTAGAGCTGTGATGCAGAAAGCAGAGCTAAATCTGGCCGAGGGTGCCAGGCAATATGCAGTGCAGAAGTAATGATTATTAATAGTATGTGTTGACTTAGGCTGATAATGCCCCAGAGTTTCCCTGCCCTGTATCTCACCAGGGGGAAGTGGATGCTCTGTGTGGAAGACAAATACCTAGTAACCAGGAAACTGCTGGAACCCTGGGCACTGAGAATTCCAGGCTCTCTGTGCTCACAGGCACTGACCCCCAGGCAAACACTGCACTGACCTGAGCCCGTGGAAAAGGCTCCCAAAATTGAGGGACAGCACTGGGATTGTGGGTGTGGGGTTTGGATAGAAGTGTGTGATAGCACAGGGTGCAAAACTCACAGTTTAAGGGTTTAGAATACAGTAATAGATATAAAGCAAGATGGAGGTTTTAGGGCAGAGGCTGAGTCCTTCTTTTCACCTTCTTCTCCATGGTCTGGGTGGTGTTTTGTAATTGGGTAGAAAAATCCACATTTTGGGCCAGGGGTGGTTGTTATTGGGTTAAAAGTAAAAATAATTTAAGTGTCATTTCATAATTGGACAGTTTGTGCTTAGAAGGCCCTGTATAGAAAGAGATGGGGCCACCTTTACTTTGTTAACCAGAAGTGCTGTAGAACTCACAGCTTGTGAGATGTGACATAGATAAGAACTAATAAACACCTGAGGCCCAACACCAAACACCATCCCGAGCATTTAATCCCAACTCTGGCAGAAAAGAAAATAAAAGCAACAGGAAACTGCCTGTGCCTTCCCGGGGCTGGATTCACCTTGGAGACAGGGTTTTCCCCAGGACAGAGCCTTTGGGGTGCACCCTGAGCAGACCCCAGGGCAGGGGGTGTGACCTGCAGGTCCCTTCCCAGGAAGGAGCACTCGGGCTCCTGTGGGGAGTTAATTATTCCCACACCCACAGATAATCACTGCTGAGCCCCATTTCTGGAGGCAAATGCCAGGTGAGCTGGTGAAATGTCAAGTAGGAGAAGGTATTACGTAGCCTGAATTGTGGAGTCCCTCGCTGGACAGGGAGAAAAGACATTTAACTGAAAGACTACACAACCTCAGAGTATTGAAACAAGAAAATGCTAGATTAATGGAGGAAAAATCCCCAAGCCAACCCAAAACCTAGAATCAGAAAATGCTAGATTAATGGAGGAAAAATCCCCAAGCCAACCCAAAACCTAGAATCAGAAAATGCTAGATTAATGGAGGAAAAATCCCCAAACCAACCCAAAACCTAGAATCAGAAAATGCTAGATTAATGGAGGAAAAATCCCCAAACTACCCAAAACCTAGAATAAACCTAGAATCAGAAAATGGTAGATTAATGGAGGAAAAAGCCCCAAGCCAACCCAAAACCTAGAATCAGAAAATGCTAGATTAATGGAGGAAAAATCCCCAAACCAACCCAAAACCTAGAATCAGAAAATGCTAGATTAATGGAGGAAAAAATCCCCAAACCAACCCAAAACCTAGAATCGTTGCCTTTTCTTTGTTTTCTGGCTCTTATTCAGTCATTTCAAACAGGACCATATGTGATTGTCAAGGCCCTGGGAGGGGTGGGGAATAAATACTTTATTTACTTTCTTCTTTAAACATCTCTTTTTCTACTCTCCATCTTTCCCAGAACTCCCTGAGTTTATGGGAAGAAATCTCTGATACGGCAAATGAAAAGTAAAACCAGGGCTATGGTAACTTGTAGCATTTCAGAATGCAGAAAACTGTTTAGCAAATAAAATTAAGACAACAGTCGTTCTTCCCCTCCATTTTTTGACAGTTTTGAAAAATTAATGAAATGCTGAAAGTCAAAGAAACTAGCAGGAATCAGCAACAGTGAGGATGTAAAATAATGGCAGAGAAATAAGTACAATAACAATAATAGGAATTAAAAAGAACACTGAAAATAATTCTGTAAAAATCAGGGGGAATGTGGTACTCAAACATTTTGTTTGAAGAATAGAGGAGGCTTCATATTTTCAGAAAATAGTTCCAAGTTTTGGGTGGGGAAAAAACTTCTAGCAATACATTTTTGGGCAGATCTGATAGTAAATATTATTCTTCTAAGGAGAATTGTGGACATTTAGAGGAAATAAAGAGGAATTTTCCTTAAGCCAGAGCTGCACGTGGCCTCCACTCAAATGCAGTGATTCATGCTGCCTTGTTTAAGGATCTGAGATTCCTTATATTCAAAAGGAAAACTGGGAAAGGCTCCAACCATAAGGGTGATTAGTACTTCAGATGTGAAATTTAGAGCCAAAATTTTCACAAAACAAAGGTATTTCTCATTGTAGGGCACTACTTCTCCTACCACGTGGGCTGGGATTCCAGCTGGTGAAACAAGCAGCTGAAATGTCACCTATGATATTTAGAAAAAATCATCTTATTGCACGAGGTGCTGATTTTAAGGGATTATTCCAAACAGCAGGATGCAACTTAACATCACCAGAGCTCAGGAAATATCACCTGCAGCCCAAGGCCATTGGCACTGCTTGGTGAAAGCTTTCCTAAGGATTTCTCCAGCTATCCATCCAGACCTGGATAAAGCCTCTGAGGGGCACTTTTTTGGCACTTTTTATTACTTCTGTTTTCATTGAAGGGCTGGGAGGGGGGAACAGGAAAACCTCGGCAGCTGAGATCTCCCAAACCTGGTCTGTCAGAGATGGAGGACACAACCACAGATGCAGCACAAATGCCTCTTCCCTTCTGGACATTCAACAAGAAGTGACAAAAATCCTGTGCTCGGGAGTGGGGCCCTACATAGCTAATTGCAGTAGTAATAGCAGGAGGAATTGGGGGCGTTTTTTGTTACTTAGACTTGTAAGCAAGTTTCTTTAGTGCCTGTGGAACTAAAGGATCATCTGGGGACTTGGGGTTTCTTTTAAGAAACATCATATTTGAGGATGGGTGATTGGTCAGGCATCCATGGAATTCTGTCATGACAGGCTTTAGGAAGTGGCATCGTTGGTTTTCTCAGGTTGAAAACAACCAAAATCGCTTTTGTTGCAGAGTAAGTGGTTTGGATCCTGTTTTCCCACTGCATATTGTACTTTGCAGACTAAAAAAGACATGAGAAATAGAAGTGGCTGATTTTTCCATTCCTTAAGCTGCCTCCATGTGGGCTGATTGCTCAGGGGATTTCAAGGCAGACTGAAACACAGACAAACGCTGGCTTCGTGCACGCTCTTAAATATTGCTGTGTTTTGAATTTTATTAGAAACTTGGCAGGCTTCTGCTGGAGCTCTAACTGCCTTTTCTGCCTCGAGTTTATCAGCCACCATAATTTTAGATGCACAATGACAGCGTGCAACCGTGCAGCCCAGCACGCATGAGCAAGGGAAGCGCTCTAAAAACATGTCTGGTTAAAGTACTTGTCAAATTAGTAGCTGTCAGCCAGGATGAGTTAGACCCAAAACTACCTGCACAAGCGAGGAAACACGTTCTCCAGCACGCCTTGTGCCACCAGTCCTGCTGTGCTTGGACAGGGAGCTCAGCCCAGGAAAAAGCCAGGATCTTCCCTCACTGATGTTCTGCCCCAGGACACCCTGGGTCTGTCTGTGCACTCGAGGGGACACACATTCAAAGGAGAGGATGTGATAAACCCACACATCTGTCAGAAAATAAACACAGCCTCGTGATCCCTCTGAGCTGCCTGCAGCTCTAAATCCTGCCCAGGAGCAGCCATAACTCCTGGTGTGAGACTGCTGAAGGCAGGTGTACAAATCCTGGTTTAACCAGGGAAGTAGGTGTTTTTCCATTGCTCCAAAGAAACACTCGGCCTGTGAAATCAGTGCCCTTTATTGAGTTTTGCTGCATTTTGTCCTGCCCAGGGTCCAAAGTGCAGGATGGCAGGTGCTCCTGGGTCTGGCTGGTTAGGTCTCACCAAACCACAGGGATGTGGAAGACACCAGCAAGCTGGGAAGAAGGGATGGGTGCAAAACTCTTGCAGGAGGAGTCCAGTTCTTTGGAGCAGCACCAGCCTTCAACACTTTGATGACCAAAAAGGCAGGAGAGAAAAAAAAAACAGCTGATTGATAACTGATAATGCTATTAAAGTGATGAGATGCTTTCTTGAGCTTGGTCCAGGCCACAGCACGTTTGGGAGTCACTGGCAGCTTGCCACCTGCAAGGGAGATGTCTGTGGTCCCTGTCAGTGCAAGAGGAGGGAACTCCCTGCTGGATTTTGCTTCCCACACGAAGAGATGCTGTGCTGGCTGGTGTGCAGACTCTCCCCTTGTGAGGAGCTGAGGTGGGGACACAGTTGTTCTTTAGGGCACTGCAGCACAGGCCTGCCCTGGGGACAGCAAGGGCTGCGCCTGGCACAGCTCTCTGAAGTAGAGGTTTCATCACACCACAGGGAAACACCAGGGAAATAAATTAGCCAGGCTTCCAGGTAGTCTGTCAAACGCCCACATCACCCAGTCTCAAGGTGGAGGGATAATGAAGACGGCGTGGGGAAAGGCAATCTGCACCCAGGGAGGTTTTCAGCAGTGAAATTGAAAATAAATCACTGCAGACATGATGGCTCACGCCAGCTCTCATCCATGCTCATCCCCTCGCCCTGCTTTCCTTTCCATTTGCTAATTCCTCTGCTGCAGTGCACTGTTATCCCGGTTTGCTACCCAGCTGGGATGCTCTCTGAATCTGCCTTGTAGAGGAGCTACACAGGCACAAACCAACCACCTCAGCCTGGGAGAATACATCAGGAAATGAGAACTGGAGAGCCTGACACGTTTGCTGTTGCAGAATTAGGTGTGCTGAACTGATGAACAGCACAGCCCACAGCACTTCAGCGTATTTGTGTGCCCCCTTGAAACTGAAAGCCCCCTTAAAAAGCAGCCAGAGGAAGGGCTCCATGGCCTGTCCCTTCCCTCTCATCACTCCAGAGAAGTTAAAGCAAAGTCTGGGAAAGCAGCAGTGTGCTGGGGACCTCATGAGATGTGGCTCAGAATGGAAAGGTGTGTGTGCCTCACCACAGCCCCCTTGGAAGCCGTCCTTCAGCCAGGAGGGGTTTGTTCCCATCTCCTCACTGACAATCCCCCAGCTGCAGAGCAGGAGGAACCAGGGTTTGCACCCTTCCCTGGGTGGTTTTTGTGTTCTTGGGTCAAGGGCAGCTGCTGCTGCCTTGGTTTTGGCCATCAGAGATGGCAAAACCTTTGTTTTGGAGCAGATGGACAAAGGCAGCAAAGCACAGACATTTCATGGCCATGAATTTGGACAGAAGGCTGGACTGTGCTTGTCTCACCACGCTTTGGGAAGCCAGACTGCTCCCCTAGGCCCAGCTTGGCGTGCTCCTGGTCTCACATCCAGCCAGCCTGGCTTGCACAGCTGTGGCACAGTGAAAACCAGCCCTTCAGGGTTTAAAACCAGCTCTGGGTAGTGCCAAACCCACACAGAGCGAGAGGTGCTGGGGCAGCAGGGCTGCCTGAAAATGTCACAGAATGGAGAACTGCACTTTGGGGCTGCTGGTGAAATCTGCAGCCAAAACCTGGCTGCTGCTGCTGCTGAGCAGGAGGCAGATGAGCTTGTGGGGGCTGCAGGATGTTGTCTGTGCTGCATCAAGCAGCAGAGAGCTGTGTGAGAGATGGGTGAGCTGCAGGAAAAGGCTGTCCTCAAGCTGGGACCCCCTGTCCCCGTGCCTGAGGCTGCCAGCTGTGCCAAGGTCCAGCCAGGGTGTTCTCAGGCAGTGGCACTGCACACAGGGATGCAGGAGGGAGGGTGGCTGGGGTGGCTCTCCCTCAGCACAGTGGGCTGAAGTGTAAGGCAGTGATCCGAAACATTCTGAGGATGTTTCCTCCTGATGTCTTCCCATTTGGCATGAGCCCAGCTCTCCTGGCGAGAGCCCAGGGGTGTGCTGAGAATCACAGAACCATTCAGATGGGAAAAGACCTCCGGTATCATCGAGTCCAGCCTTGACCAAACACCACCACGTCAACCAAACCACAGCCCTGAGTGCCACCTTCAGTTGTTTCCTGAACATTTCCAGTGACTCCACCACCTCCCTGGGCAGCCTGACCACCCTTTCACTGAAGGAATTCTTCCTGATGCCCAGTCTGAACAGCTTGAGGCCGTTCCCCTCTTGTCCTGTCACTTTTGCCCACATTAGCCTCGCTGTGCATTTCCAGGCAAACCTGCAAAGGAGGCACGTGCCTGGGATGTAGCACACATGCTGCACCTGCAGCGGGTTTCCTTGCCGCAGGTAGATGCAAAGATGCTGACTCAAATCTCCCCAGGAGGATCAGGCAAGTTCCCTTTGTTGGCTTCTCCGTGTCTCTGAATTATTCACGCAATTCAAAGTAGAGAGTAGGTCACTGAGGGCCCCTCTGTGAGAAGGCAGGATGGAGACAGTCTGGTGAAAAATGCAGGGAGATTAGGGAAGCTGAAGCAGCAGGATGCCCTGGGCAGATAGCCAGGGAGGCTCTGCTGAGGAGGCAGGACTGCTAATGCTGGAGGTGGTGGCTGGATCAGAGGAGTGGGTGCTCGTAGCTCCTGCACCTGAGAGCGTGCAGGTTCACTCTGCGTCCCCCTGCAGGCATCTTGTCCCCTGAATTCCCTTTCACTTGCACAGGGCACTGCACAGGGCACTTTTATAGGATGCAAGGCAGTGGCTCCAGCCAAACCTGGTTTTGAATTCGGGAGCAGCAATCAGCTAGCACGATTCTAGAACCTTCTTGAACTTCTTGAACTTTTCACAGCTGCGTGTCCCTTTCAGGCTTTGCACATCTGTGCGTATCCAGTGCTCCCCAGTCACAGAAATCTGGCACACAGAGCCACTCATCTCTTCCTTTCAGGAGCAAGTGAAAGATTTGCCTTGTGTTTCCTGGTTTTGGCAGCAATTCCCACCCTTTTATCGGGAGCCCTTGAGAAGTGAGGAGCAGGGATGGCTCCCTGCACACTGCAGATGGGTTTGCTGCATGACAGAAACGAAATGATTCGTCTTGTGTGTAATCCAGAGGCTCAGCCGAGTTACTCATCAAGCCCTTTATAAACCACTTTGTAGACTGCCACTGCTGCTTATTTCTTATGATATCTTACATTGTCTGATGAGCTACAGGATTTTTTTTTTGCCTGCTGCTTCTTCCATCCCATTGAACTCTGAGCAGCTTTAGTGTCTCAGGCAGCTTCTGCTGACTCAGAGCAGCGCAGCCCTGCCGAGGAGCAGGGAGTGGTTTGGGAGTGCCCTGGGCAATCCTCTGGGCACTGGAAGCTGAAGGATGTGGGCTTCTGTTGGAGCCCTGGGCACTGAGAATTCCAGACTCTCTGTGCTCACAGGCACTGACCCCCAAGCAAACACTGCACCAACCTGACCCCGTGGAAAAGGCTCCCAAAACTGAGTGACAGCACTGGGATTGTGGGGGTGCAGTTTGGATAGAAGTGTGTGATAGCACAGGTGCAAAACTCACAGTTTCAGGGTTTAGAATACAGTAATAGATATAAAGCAAGATGGAGGTTTTAGGGCAGAGGCTGAGTCCTTCTTTTTCACCTTGTTCTCCATGGTCTGGGGGGTATTTTGTAATTGGGTAGAAAAATCCACATTTTGGGCCAGGGGTGGTTGGTTATTGGGTTAAAAGTAAAAATAATTTAGGTGTCAAACAGGTCCAGTTGGAAATATTCAGCATGGTGGCATTTGGGGAAGGAACTTTCCAGCTCCCTGTGTTTTGCTGCCAAGCACACAGGCATTGGTCTCCAGGAGGCACATTCTCTGCCTGAGTTGCATGGAGCTTGGGTGCAATGGGATTTTGCACTCATTTTCTGGAGTTTTGAGTTTCATTTCCTCAAGTCTGTGTAGGGATGGAAAGCACTGAAGTGCTGGAGAAGGTTCTGGTGGAAGCTGTGTGGAAGAAGCACTGATATGAAAGTGTCCAACTTTGGCTCATCACGGTGTGGTGGAAATAAAGGGATCAGCTGAGAGTGTCTTACACTGTGTGCTGCTGGCTCTTGCTGGAAACTTCTTCCTTTTTTTTTTT
>VYXD01014767.1:362018-376631 GCA_013397195.1 Hylia prasina | reverse complement strand
TTTTTTTCCCCTTGCTCTGTGCAAGAGGAAAATACCACAGCTGCTTTCTCTGAAAAGTCATGTCTCCTAAACAGCTCCTCTGTCTGGGAGGCAGGCAATGAGGTACTCTGAATGCATCAACACGAACCCCTCTGGAAAACATTGCTGATGTCCCAGCCATCCCAGGGGCGTGCTGGGAGACGAGCCTTGCTGGTGGCATAATTCAGGAGCTCCCTCTCTGCTTCAGAACGTGATTGCTGCCACCAGTGTTTCCAAAATAAAACAGGCAGGACTCTCAGAGATATGGGGAGGGCAGGGGGGCAGCCTGCCTGCCAAGCCCTGAGCCATGGGGTGGTTTTGGGCATGGATTTAGGGCAGAGGGAAAGCTGCCACAGGGTCCATCCACGCCCCCAGCAGCAGCAGCACGGGGATAATGGGCAGACATTAATGATGTGAGCTGACCCTCAGGTTCTCTGTAGGCTCCTACAGATTTGGCCAGAGTCTGAACTAATAACCAGTTAAGAGAAGAACGTTTTCTTCTTTCAAACAAGCAGTGCCTGGGGTTGGATATAAGGCTTTGGTAGGTATTTTAGCTTTAACTCTCTTGTATTTGTTTGGCAGCCCAGCTCTGTTTTGTAACCGTGTGAAGTAAGAGGGGTTTCCAAAGAGATCTGGAGTTTTCCCCACTGCCTCCAGCAAGAATCCCTCCCTGCAGCCTCTGCTCCCTTGCACTTGTGCCCGGAGTGCAGGGCTCCCTCACAGCCTGGGTGGCTGAGCTCCCTGTCCAGCCTCTCATCCCTGTTCTGTGCTGATGTCATTGTCCTCTTCTGAGACTGTTTATTTCCCCCCTTGCTGCCTTCACCTTGCCAGGAATCAGAAAAGACCAGGGGCAGGACATTTCCCCACGGTCTGGGTCAGGAGGGAGGGCACGGAGGGGCACAGTGCCGTGGGCAGAGCTGGCTGGCAGGAGGAGGATGGGCAAAGAGCCCCTGGCCCCAGCCCCAGGCTCCTCCACTGCATCACCATGACCTACATACACCCCTGCTGCTGGTGGATGCGTTCCCAGACTTTTAAAGACTCTGTTCCCCTTGGCCTCGCTGGGAGGAGCCAGGGACGTTTTTTGGGGCCAGGCTCGGCACATTGCTGGCCTCAGAAGAGCCTCCTTAGTGTGCACTTTTTTTTTGAGGTGTGAACAATGAATCATACATTTAATATTGAACATCCTGTGCCCTTACCAGACCTTGTTGTGCACGTGAAACTTGGCAGATGAAAAGCATGAAGGTGATTTGTCTTTACAGCCGTGCAGTGTTTGTAAAGTGCCCCATTCTTTTTTTTTGGGGTGGTGAGCAATGTTTGATCCTTTACTCTTCTGTGCTGGGCACAGTCCTCAGAGCTCCTCTGCCTTGGCCATCCTGCCATGACCACCCACATGTCCTCATCCTTCTGCACTAAAACCTCCTCTGCCTGCAGGGCACGGCCCAGGAGGACCACAGACACGGGCAGAGAAAGCCTGAGGGATTGGCTTATAGTGAAACAGCAGAAAATGTGTGTGCAGAGCTGGGTGGAACCCAGACAGGACTGTTTGCTGGCAGGGAAGCCAGCAGGATGCTGGAGCTCAGCAAGGGTGATGGAGCAAGAGAGAATGAGTCATTTGGGAAGGAAGGCCTGTCAGTACAGTGGGTGACGTCTGCGTGGTTAGCTCACACATTCCAGGGACATGCTGGGAACCCCTCCACTGGAGTCATTTAAAACCCAAATGCACTCAGCCACAGGGAGGGATCCTGCACAGGCAGCAGGATTGTGTGTACAGGCATGGATGCAGGCACAGGTGAGGTGGGGGACAGCAGCACGATGCACTTGGTTTTTCTCCATCTCTGGTTCCTGTGACTCAGTGGGCATCGCTCACTTTGGAAAGCTAAGCACATTACTCCACAGCTCCAGGTGAATGAGGAAGCAGGCAGACTCCCTGGGGATGTGACACACTGCAGAGCAGGCATCCATCTGGGAGAGCATCATTGCATTAGCTCAGCATTCCTGTTGGTATTGATGCATGCTCTGCTCTTGCCTTGCTCCCTGCAAGCAAAGGCTGCATGGGGCAACACACACAGGGTGCTGAGACAAGGCTGGGCACCCTGATTAGCTGCTGCTGTTTGTTTGTGTAAGAATCATGGGAAGAACATCTGGATGAAGATGAAAAATGACGCTGCACATAAAGCTGTCTCTGAATCTACAGAGCTGGCCTTTAATTCAGTCATCATAGCCTGAAAGCAACACACACACACACGTGTGCAAAACCCAGGCTGCAGATAATGAATTTTGAGAAAATGAGCCCTCAGCTCCCTCCTCCCAAGCTTTACTTTTTAGAGAATGCCCTTCCTTAATTTTGGAAATGATTGCATTAGCTCAAACTGCTTGTAAATCTTGTTAGCCAAGTAATATAGTTTGGACTAAATGTCTGTTCCTACATGAGCCTCAGGGGAGTATGGAAAATAACCAATGCAGCCCTGTTGCAACCTCCCACCAGCTCTACAAAAGAGACTCCTTTTTCCTGATTAACCTCAGTTCCTTTCAGCAGCGAGGCAGAGAGAGGCAACAAGATTAATGAAAATTAGGTCTATTAAAGCCAGCCTTGTTTTCTGGTCGTGTGTTCAGCCTTGCCACAAGCTGGACCCGTCCCCAGATGCACAATTAATCAAAGTGGAGTGCAGGCACTTGGTGTCTCCGTGTGCATGTGTGTGTGTGTGTCAGAGCATGCACTAGGGTGACTGCACCAGATGCATTTGCAATTGAAAGGAGCAGAGGAACAGAAGCAAGATGTTGGTTTTTCCTATTTTTTATTTATGTAGCTGAGAGTCTGCACCCAGCAAAGCTCGTGGAGCTGTGACTGATGAGTTAATTGGATACCACACGGGCATCTCTGGAAGAAGCTGTGGAAACCCAGGGACAGAAATAGTAGCTGGGACTGCAGGAGAGCATGTCCAATGTGTGTTGACGTGCTTAGTGATGCAAAGCCACAGCTCCTGCTCCAAAGGGAAGGGACTTGTCATCGTTGCTTTTATTTCCCAAAGGGCTCCGGTGTAGGGATGGAGCTTCTGTAAGGATCAGGATTCCTTATTAAAGCTGTCTGATCCCCAGCTTTAGGGGAAGTGCTTGGGATGTGTCAGAGACAGGCCCAGCTGCGTTTCTGTACATCCCAGATGAGTCTTAGTCTCTCACTGTTGGCACTTTTCCTCCTGCCAGCTGCTGCCCTTTTCCTGCTCTTCTGATGGGGTTTTATGGGGTGGGGAGGACCTTGAAGCCCCTGGTGGCAACGATTTCTCTGGTCATTCCTCCATGTGTGATTGCCCTGATGCCTTGGGAAGGCTGACCTGGAACAGAGACTGGGCAGAGCAGAGCATAGAGCAGGGATTTATTAAAAAACCTCCAGGATACACCTTGGGCAGGACAGGACCTGACCAGGGCTACACCCAAGGAGGAAGGAAATCAGAAACTCACATTGTCTGAAGGCCAGCCTCCTCCTGCTGATGGCAAACAGGATGAAGAGAGTCCAACACTTTGCAGAGAACCTGGGCAAACCTAGATCTCCTCATTGTGGTGGACCATGTTGGCTTTGGGAGCAATGCAGCAGCTGAAAATATGGGTCTTACCTTTCCAGTCTCTCTAGAAAGAGCCTGTGGGGAGATCTGCAGTGGAGATTCCCTGCGGGTGTGTGTGCTCGAGCAGCCCCAGAGGGCTGGCCTCTGCAGGGCCCCCATCTCCACAGCCTGTAGCAAACAGGACACTGCGCTTCCCAAGGCCAGAGCAGGGGCTGGGAACACCATTAGGGTCCTTTTTTCCCTTGGGGGGCCCATTGAAAGGGAGGTAGCAGCCAGTCCTAGTGAGCAGCAGGTCTCTGTGCACCCCTGCTTTTGCTGCAGGCACCACCAGCCCTGGCTGCACTTGCTCGGTGCCAGGCAAAGCTCCCTGTTTTCCTGTGGCTCAGGGAAGCCCTGAGCCAGGAGCAGTCACTGTTGGAGAGCACTCTGAGGGGCAGAGCCCTCCAGGAGACCCAGTCCAGGTGCTGAGCAGGACCTTGGCACAGCCACCTTGTCCCTGTGCTGCTTTTCCTCCCTATCCATCATCCCCCGAAAGATGTCAGTGCCTCCTCAGTGGCACAAGGAGAAAATATCAGCGTGTCCAAGGACACACAAAGGTCAGCAATTAAGCTGTTTCACTCTGCAAACACCCCCCTACCACGGTGAGTGGTGTGATTGGGCTTGGTTTGTGGATCCTGCCAGGACCTGTGGGTCTGTTCCCACCACAAAGCTGAGCGCACTGTGGGAAGACCTTGACCCTTTCTGTACCCCCAGCACTGATAAGGAGCAGCCCCTCTGCTCAGTCCCTCTCACCTTCTGACTCTGGGTGGCACCATCAGTGTCCCAGCAAGGACAGAGAGAGGAAAAAGCCTTTTGTTCCTGCAGCAAAGGTGCCCCGGCTGGAGAAAAGCACCACAGGCTCGTGACGGGGTGGTCAGCTTTGGGCTTCAAAACTGCTGGAGAAGGGTGTGAGCAGATCCAGAGAGCACTTTCCCATAGGAAAGGACAGGAGGATGTGACCTCAGGAACTGCACCCCGGGCTGCCTGTTTGCCCTCTGCATCTTGCAGTGATCTCATTTCCAAACCCCTCTCTCCCAAGCCAGGCACTCAGCCGTGAGACACAAGGTTGAAAGGAGTCAAGCCAGGGAGGGAGCATGGGGAAATAAGGTCGCTGTAGGATGAAAACAGCTGATGGTTGAAATCCTACCCACTGAGAGCCAGGGGAAACCCTCCTCCATGGATTAGGCTGAGTCTTACATGGCTCAGAGAAAAGAGAGTTAAATTACCCCCCTCATCCAGTAAATTCAACCCTTTCTGCTTTCTACAGACGTAGCAATTTTTGTTGTTGTTGTTGTTCATCTTACTGCGTACAGTTCCATATTTTAAAATAATCCTCTGGATTCCTTAGGATCCCCTTTATTATTGTGCTGTTGGCCCTGCAGGTTGGGTCAGACTCTCCCAAAGGAGTCTCTCTCTTCTGGGTCCACACTTGCCCAGGTGAGCTTTCCACACCTCAGCAGCTCTTCAGCCTTTACCAGGCCCTTGAACAACCATGCTGAGAGGTGCCCATGGGATTTAAAAGACCTTTTTTTGGTGGTCTCACTGGTGCTGTCATGTCCCTGACTCCCTGCCCATCACTGTCTCCCTTCTTTATGCACCCAGCTCAGGACACAGAGAAAGGTGGTGGAAGAGGTGCACCATTTCCAGAATCACTAGTTTGGGGCTACCTTCCAGCATCTTTGGACCAATTCTTTGTTCCTAGATGTTTGGCCTGGACTGAATGAGAAAGCATATTTGTTAATATTTCCTCATAAAAGCACAGGGGCTTGCGTGGTTTTTTCCCAAACTTTCATTTAAAGTAACTGTGTTTTCCTCCTAAACATCTGATTCTGTCTTTAATCACGCTAAATCTCCTGATCTCAACAACGTGTCAATGCCACAGTTTGGTGCACTGTAGGTAAGAATATAAAAACCCTTTTGTTTCTTTGAAATCCATTGCTTTTTCATTTCACCGAGATCATTTATTCTTGTGTCAAGGAAGAATAAATGAGAAGTGTCAGGCAGACCTTTTATATATTGCTTTATCTTTAAGCTAAACAAATCCTCTGTGTGCAGCCTGGCTTAGTATGGAAATCTCTGCACTCCTTTATCAGTCGTCACCCTGGTACTTGATGTTCTCCCTTTCTGAAGTGGAATAACAGAAACCTCATATGTGCCCTTGCAGCTGCTTTACTGAATGTTATTGTGCTGGTTTGATACTATTTTTCTTTCAATCTACTGTTTGCACAGCAAAAGGTTGTATTTTGTTTTCATGATGTCAGAGTTCCTCGCCGGGCTGAGTGCTGGGAAGTCGTTTTCAGGAGCAGCTTCAGCTGATTTACAGTGCAGGGCAATGTGGGAGCAGTTTGGGTCTTTTGCCATTGGTGTGTGTGCTGCTTTGCATCAGTTCCTTCAGACTTCATCATCCCTCGTCCTCCTTGAGTGCCTCTGAAGGCTCTCCCAGTTCTAAGCTGGAGCTGAATGTGCATGTACACGAGTGTTGGCCCATCTGTGTGTGTGTGTACATCCATGGACACATCCATACATTTTCCTCAGCCTGTCCAAGAACTTCTGCAGCCCTGCACATCCTCCCACGCACCCCTCAGGGTGAGCTCCTTCCTTTGAAAACTGACCACTTGTCCTTCCTCCTTGTTTTCCACTTGCGGGATACTTTCAGAGCCCCAGATCCCTCCACTATTGTCCCTGCCTTTCACTGCTGCCCTTTCATGGGAGCTGGACCAGGCTGAAGCCATCTGAGCCACGCACAAGATAGGCACAGAGTGCCCTTAGAGGCTCATCCTCAAATTTCCTGCCCTGACACCTGACACCTTCTGGTTGACGGCTCTCTTTCTCTTCAAATCTAAAATTCAGCCGCTGCACAAAGAGACACTTTGTACCCTGAGAAAAGAGGTCGGAAACTTTTCGTGCCACACCTGAGCTGGGGGCAGGAGGGGAGGACAAAACGTCAAAGGCCTTTTCTTTGCCCTGCCAGCAAACAAACCAGTGGGGCTGAGCAGAACCAGTGCCTGTGGCCACTCACCCCACAGGGCAGCTGCCCCACTTGGGGTGCTGGGCAAATCCGGTCTCCTCATCCTGGCAGACCATGCTGAAAGGAAGGCAAAACTCCCTCTGTGGCTCCCAAGAGTCTGACGTGCCTTCTGTGTTTATCAATGTGCACACGCACAAAACAAGTTTAAAAAGCCCCACCTGGGTATGATTCACCCAGATATTGTGTAGGGGAATCATTTTCCACTAGGGAGATAATTGCTAATCAGATGAGAGTGAAGCAAATCCGTTTGCAAAGTTTTGTTCTTTACAGCCAAAGAAACCAAGTTTTGGAGAAGCTGAGCTGATGGGTATTTAGGCAATGGAGGTATTATTTCTGTCAGAGCCCTGAGCTGAAGGTTTTAGGAAAGATATTGCTCTTTAAAATAACTTCACTTTATTTATTACCTCAAAACTTTCCCAGAGTGAATGACAAATAAAGCCTGTGTTATTTTTCCAGGGCTTATTTTGAGATAAAAGCTATCTGATACAAGGGGTTCCTCTGGCAGCTGGACAAGGAGACCATACATCAGTATCAAGGAGCAGGGAGAGCTGCCTGAGAGATGTGAGATGTGCTGGAGGCTTTCTCTGCCCTGGCTGAGAGCTGCTCAGGCTGCTTGGCACAGAGGTGTGGGCCATGGAAATGGAGACATGAAAATGGTGCAGTGTGGGGAAAAAACATCCCCTCTCTGTTCTCCTGTCCCCTCCGTGGTGGCCACCTCCTCTGATGCCTTGGGAAGGCTGAGCTGCAACAGAGACTGGGCAGAGATAAAGTAGGGATTTATTGAAAATCCTCCAGGATACACCTTGGGCAGGACAGAGCCTGACCAGGGCTACACCCAAGGTGGGCTAAGAATGATCACAAAATGGACAAACGGTCACAAAATCTTACATTTTTCTAAGTTTTGTTCCATTTGCACATTGGGGTTTAATTGTCCAATTCCAGCTCCAGGCTGTGAGGTCCCATCCTGCTTGTTCCTCCCTCCAGCCACCCTTGTTTGTGCCTTTGGGCTGAAAGTTGTCCTTGGTGTGCAGCAGGAACAGGATTTGTTTTGTGTCCCTGCTCTGTGCAGAGCTCACAGCACTGAATGTGAGGCTCAGAGCTGCACCCCTGGGCAGCACAGAGCCTGAAATACATGAAAGATCAAACTTGAGGCATCACTCAGCAGAGCATTAGTGTGGTCGTGGGGCCAGAGCAGAGTGTCAGAGCAGGGCTGGGGCTGCCAGGGGTGATTCCATCAGGAAATGCAGCGTGGCTGGACGTGGTGGCAGCAGCAGGATCGCAGTTACGTGTCCATGGAGCTGCTAATTAGGGATAATAAGCTGAAGCAAACGTGCCTTATTTCTGTGTGCCTCCACAGAGAACTCATCCTCCCCCTGTGAGTCCTTTAGTCCTCACAGTCCAAGTTCCTTTAATTTATCCAGACAGTGCTGGGGTGGCTCCCGCAGGCTTTGATCAGGAAGAACGGAGAGGGAAGCTGAATGAATCACTAAAAGCAAGATAAGAACCTAAAAGCCTCCACCAAATGCCCTTATTAACGCTGATTTGATTGTTTATGCCACTTGACAGGGATGAAACCAGAGGCAGATGCAACAACTAACTCCTGGGTCACTGCGGCGCCCTGCCCGTGGTGCTTTGCTGGAGACCTCCCTGTGCATCCAGGCACGAGGCTGTGTGTTTTGGGGAGCAATCCTCCCCTCAGGGCTGGCTGCTGCAGGCCAGGCAGGGCGTGTGGCTGCCCAGATGCCGCGCAGGAATTCTCAGAGCGGCGGTGGCACGGCTCGGGGCGCACAGGCAGTGCCAAGCCTGGTCACCCATCGGGCTGGTGTCCCCCCAGGGATGCTCCTGGGTGCCCCAGGGTGCACCCATCGGGCTGGTGTCCCCCCAGGGATGCTCCTGGGTGCCCCAGGGTGCACCCATCGGGCTGGTGTCCCCCCAGGGATGCTCCTGGGTGCCCCAGGGTGCACCCACTGGGCTGGTGTCCCCCCAGGGATGCTCCTGGGTGCCCCAGGGCGCCTCCTGTGCCCTGCAGGCACAACAAGAGGAGGCTGAGGGTTTTAAAGGCTTTTTTTCATCGAGGTTAAAAGAGGAGCAGAAACCGAGCTCCTGGTCTTGGCTGCTTACCCCGGGGTAAGGCAGGTGCTCGTGCTCTAGAGTCATTCCCTGCAGGCAAGGGGAGCAAGCTTTGGGCAGCCTGGCAGAGAGGGGCTGAGGGGGGACATCTCCCATGCCCAGGACTCACACATACCACCCCCACCAGTTCCCCACCCGCTCCCAGCTGGCAGCAGCAGCTCCCAGCATTGCAGAGGGCTGGTAAAGCTTGCGAGGTGCTCAAACACCATGGCAAGAGTGATAGATGCAGACAATTTCAGGCAGATTATGTGTGCTAGATAAGCTGCCAGTAGCTGGAAGAGTCATGGAGGGACAGCTGCTGTGCAGCGGTGGAAGACTTTTCCTTTTCCTGCTGCTCCTGCATAGGCACTTGGGTTTGGGTGCATTTTGAGCATTCTGGACACTGTTTTCCAGTGCATGCTGGACACACTCCACCCTGGGGCAGCACTCTGCCTTGCTCTGGTGTTCTGCAGTGGAACTGAAAGGCAGGCCACCAGCTCCACCAGGAGCAAGTCACCAGAGGGATGTGTCCGAGCACACGCCAGGACAGAGGGTGTCGAGGTCTGTCCTCACCCCTGCAGCAGCAGAAGACAATTTTTGGCAGTGCCTCCTCTCAGCATTTCTCCAACCCACAGCAGTGCACAGTGAAAAGCACAGAGGGTTTTTAGAGGAGGCCCTGAGTGTGCACCAACGTGCCAGGCTCTTTGCAGCTGCAAAGGAGGAGTTGTGTCTGCTTGTGCTGCTCTGAAACCTTGCCCAGGGCCCAGGGTAGAAAGCCAGACAGGATCAGGTACTGGAAGCTGGAGAGGTCTCAGAGGCACAAAAGCAGACCTTTTTTTGGTCCAGCTCTTCAGCATGCCCTGCATCTTGCTGTTAGTGGCAGATTGTCACTGGCAAACCTTTGGCACCACCCAAGTCAAATCCACCCCTGGAAGCGTTGGGAGAGTGCAGGAATGCACCCCACAGCCCAGCAAGTGTTTCCAAACAGAGAAAGGTTTAAGACTTTCCCCTTGCTGTTCTGATAAGGTAAAGGACCCAGAAATTGCTTTGCTCTCCTCAGTGCCAAGACAAAAAAACACTGATGGGTCTCTTTACCTGTTCCACAGATAAGTAGCTGTTCTCTGTTGGGCTGTTTGCCAAAAAAACCACCCAAATCATTCAGTACTTAAGGGAGAGCATGAGGCTTCTTCCCAGGGCGTTTTCAGGGTGTTGTAGCAGGTGTGTGGGACCTGTCCCTACACAGTGAGCAGCTTTGTTCTTGTATTATTTTCTTCCTTTATTAAAACTTTTTTGCTTTTTCACGACACGCTCGACCATGCTATCTCACAGAGTTATTTAAGCCATTTTCTGTGAGGTGCTGGACACCCTCAGAGAGATTGAACCCTGACAGAGCTGAATACATCTGGCTCAGAAAAATTCAGTAGGAGAGAGTTGTCCTTATTTCTATGAGGTCTTCCCATGCCTTGGCTGCCTGGGCTGGCCGCTGAGCTCGCCGTGTCTCGGGATAACTGCGGCTGGCTGCACGTGGCCTTCACCCCCTGCAGCATGTGCCTCCTTCTGCTGCTCCCAGGGCTGAATTCCTGGGCTTTTCACAGCACCGTGCTCTCCCGTGAGCTTCCTGCCGTCCTCAGAGCAGGACGTGCTCCCAGGGATAAAAGACCAGAGCTAAACCCGGCTGGGTTCGGAGCTGCCGCGCTCGTGGAGCGGAGCTGATCTGGATTTAGATCAGCAGAGCTCAGCTCGCAGCACAAAAATAGACAAAAGTCTTCAAGGCACGCTGGAAATGTTAGCAGCTCTTTGAACAGCAGCTCTTTCAGTCTGTCTTCCTAACTTTTACAATGCTGCTTGTGGCACAGAGTGGGCTCTGCTTCCTTCTCAGCCCTGCAGCCTTGCTGGCATTTGGAGCTCTCTGTGCTGGGGTTTGTCACCCTCCAGCTCAGGGTGACGGTCACCCTGGGAGTGCTGAGCCAGGGGTATTTCCTCAGTCTGAGAAGAAGGATCACCTCTGATCGGGTGGATCCTTGGCTTTGGTGAGGGGGGAAGGAAATCCTTTGTGCTCCTCAAATGCATCAGAGTTCAGGCTCGTTGCTTCCCCCAGCAAATGCCTTACAGGGAGCTGTGTGTGCACAGTGCTGAGGAGACGTCTGGTTTAGGAGGGTGCTTGTGTAGGTGATGGGTGCTGCCACCTTGCACCCAGTCCACACTTGCAGCTTTTCTTCTGTGAGTGCATGGGGTGAATTTTGGTTATATATGAGAAGAAGAAAAGTAGCTTTGCTCGTGTTGGGCATCCCCTGGTGCAAACAAGATCCCTCGATGGCAATGCCATGCCAGCCCTGATCAGTGAATGCCTGGCTGTTGATGGCAAGAGGTGATTGCCCTGGATTAGCAGCAGTCAGTGTTTAAACATCCCTCTCTGCCCAGCCTCAGCTGGCCCCTGGCACACCTGGGCTCAAGGCTTCAGTGCCCGCTCTACTTTTCCTGATCTCTATTTTCTTCTCTCTCTTTCACATCTGCCCCCTGCGTTTTAAATCACATCTCAGGGCAGCTGCAGCATCCTGCCTCATTGCAGTGGCATGTCTGTGTATCGTCCACACTTGCTCTCTTCACAGCTGAAGAAGCTTTTCAAAATAAAAAATCCCTCACTTGCAAGCGCCACACAGATGAAATATGCTTTCCTTAGTAAAATATTAAAACAAATCTCTTCCACACAGGCGCAGCCCATGAAAATGTCTTTAAAACACACAGGGAGGCATGGATGCAATATTTACAATCTTGAGCAGGGCAATTTATAATCTGCCTGAGCTCCCTGATGCTATTTGAGCGGGGTTTGTTGGTTTTTTGTCTGGATTGTATCAGAACAAATTAATCAACATTTTCCTAACTATATGCATATGGCCTTCTAAAATTTTTTGGCTGTAGGTTGTAGCACTGATTTGATAAGCAGGAGAATGCACCAGCCACTCCAGTGAATTCCTAATGCAAACTGACCAGCCCATTTTCCCTTCTGCAATTATTAAAGGTCAGCTCAAAATGAACCGAGGAGGGGGAAGGATCTGGTGGCTTTTTGCTTTGATACTGGGCTCTTACTTCTCTTCCTTGGACTGGGGGTGGAGGAGGAATGGAAGCAAAGTGCCTTTTCTCCCCTTGTGCTCCCTCCTGTGTCCCCATTCTGGGTACAGAGCTGGCTGGGAACTCAGGGGGGCTTGAAAAGGGTCTCTCACACCACTTCCTTTGGCTTTCTGCTCATTTGCCCCTCCGTGAATTTTCCCCTTAAGAGGAAAAGGCACCATCCCACTGCTCTTCCAAGCTCCTCAAGCTCTGCTATCACATGCTGAACCATTTCTCATATGGGAAAACACAGCTCCAGGCACCTGCCAAAAGACTGACTTTTATTGTTGCTATTAAAAAAAAAAAAATAAAAAGGTAATAAAAACTGTCTTCCCCCCCACAAATTGTCAAATTTTATTGCCAGGCTTTGCCAGAGCTTGAGAGATCCCAGTGCTGACCCCTTGGGTATTTCACCTCTGCGTCCCCTGGTGCTGAAGCTGCAGGGGCACAGCAGGGACTGGAGCGAGGTGGAGCCTTTTCCTGGTGGGGTGGGTTGGAAGGGCTTTATCCCATCTCTGCTTGGATGCACGTGGCTCGCCAGGGATTTCCTGCATGTGCTTCCTGCCGAAGCTGAGCAACGCTTCCACTGCCTCAGTGAGCCCCCTTGCACTTTTCTGTGTGGCAGCTGCAGGAGGAGAGGGCTGAGGAGAGGAGCAGGAAGCTCCCTGAGGAAGCCAAAAGCATTCCTGTGTGTCCCTTTGCTGCCTCGTGTCACAGGGCACTCGTGGCCCGTGGTTGTACAGGGGCTTTTTGTGTTGGTGGTCTGAAAATGCTTCAGCCAGCCCCAGCCAAGCACTACTGGGGGTGGGCTGAAGTGGTTGAGTGTCACGAGGAGGGATCCCCAGGACCCCAGTCCCAGCTCAGCTGGGTGGCACGTGGCTAATAAATGAGATGGGTAGGATGGATGGCACACTGGGAACAGCAGGGATGGGTGTCCAGCACCCACTGCCTGGGCAGAGTCAACAGAGACATGGCTGTGAGACTCCAGTGAGCCCCTGAGGAGTTCTGGGAGACAGAAGGCTTTGAGGTACCTTTATAGAGCCAGCTGGGCAGCTGTGGAGTCACAGCTGGTGGCAGGGGGATTCCAGAAGTGCTGAGTAATGTATCACCACGGTACCAACCCCAAAACCACCTCCCTGCACTTGGTCCTTCCAGGATCCCAGTGCCAGGCACCCAAGCTCCATGAGGGCTGGGAGAACCAAGAGGATGAGCTGTCTGGTGAATTATTTATCCATTTTTCATTTACTCAACGCGCGTGTAGGGCCGTGCACTGAGCGAGCAGGCGCAAAATTAAAAACCAGAATGATGGATGCTGCCTTATCAAGCGCTCTTCATCCCACTCTTGAGACTCATTCAGCTTTAAATATTGATGGCAGATCGCCTGTTGGCAAACAAAGGCTGTGTAAATCCATCCATCTCTGGTTTGGAGGCAGAGACTTTGTGCGGCTGCAGGCGTGGCCGAGACGTGTGGTCTGTGCTGCCCGGGATGGAGAGGGGGCTCACAGTGCCTTCAGTTACCTCCTGAGGGTGGCAATTAATCTGTGCCTGAGTACTCACCCATGTGGCAATACCAGCGAGCTGCAGAGTTTAATAAGCTGATCCTCAGAACATCCCTCCAAAGCCTGGGCACCTCAGCAGGGACTGCAGCACAGCTCCCGTTCCCTCCACGGAGCTGCTGCCTTAGGCTGCTCTTCTTTTACTTCAGAACCTGCCAGGCATGCATTAGTATGGAGGATTAGTTAAAAAAAGAAAAAAATTTAAAAAGCAAATCCCTGCTGAGAAAGGTGGTGCGATGCCAGAGGAACTTTGGGAGCCACTCTGTTGAGGGACCAGCGCAGTGAGGAGCAGATTCCCAAATGCAGGCAGAGCTGCATTACTGCCCAGGCCAGGCACAGGCTTTCCCAAGAGCTGTAGGAGCCTGAATTTCCCGGGTTGGATCCTGCCCCTGCCTTCCCACACCTTTAACAGGAGCTGCATTCCCAAACCCAGCCACAAGCCGAGCAGACCAAGAGGGGCTGCCTGCACGAGGGTAAATTCAGGTCTGTCCCAGCTGAATCCTGACGCTGGGGATCTGCTTTTTTTCCTCTCTCCCAGCCTCTTGCTGGGCCCATCCATGCAGCCCGAGCTCCTGACAAGAGCCATTTCTGAGGTGAGCACCCATGGGTGCTCAGCTCGGACAGCAGCAGGGCCCATGGCACATGCCAGCCCAAATGCTTCATCCACAGCATGGAGTGGGGAAGCAGACACCTTTCCAGGCTGGCTTCTCCCTGTGCTGGCAGTGTGAGAGCACGGGGGACACGTCCAGCCACAGCCTCCTCCACCCTGCCAGCGTTCCCACTGCGTTTCACACCGTCCCCTTCCCTCCCCGTCCCAGCTGGCAGGAATGTGGGGAGGGAGGGGGGCTGTGCACACAGGGCTGGGATTTGCCAGCTCCTCGGCAGTCTGGAGGCACCCTTGGGACCAAGGTCGCAGATGGATGGCCTGGGGGAAGTGCCAGCAAAAAGCACACTGCAAACATCTCTGCTGGCTCTCCTGAGCCACAGGCATGTGGCGAGGTGGCTCCTGGGGACACTGTCCTGGCATGACTCTGGGGCTGAATTCCATGTGCTGCAGTGTGACTCCCACATGGGCATGCTCCTGCCTGCTCCTGCCTGTTCCTGCCTGTTCCTGCCTGTTCCCACCTGCTTCTGCCTGTTCCTGCCTGTTCCTGCCCATTCCTGCCTGCTCCTGCCCGTTCCTGCCCATTCCTGCCTG
>VYXD01014767.1:322366-361828 GCA_013397195.1 Hylia prasina | reverse complement strand
TTCCTGCCTGCTCTGGCAGTGCTGTGCAGGCAGCTCAGTGCATTGCAGGGCTTTCAGGACAGCAATAAAAAGCAGGTTTTCATGCTGGCAGCATTTCAAGGGACAAAGCATCATGACTTTGGGGTAAAGGTCCAGAGGATACGCAAGCTGAGGAAACAAATGCCATCAACCCCTAGCATCCTTGCTCTCTGGAAGAAAGAAGTGATATTCTTTGCACATTTGAAAAGCCCAAGACAAGTATCTTAAACATGGAGCACGGCCAGTCCAATTACTTCTCTTGGTCTCGTGCCCAGGGTTTATTCCGTGAAACATCTCAGTGACAAATGTTCCCACTGCAAGAAACTTTCTAGTACTTCTTTTTTTTTTTTTTTTTTTCCATTTCTTGACACTGTAAACTTATGCCAGAGGCTGCTCAGAACCAAGGTGTAATTCAGATCCATCCAGACCTCTGCAAAGTGCAGCTGGAAAATATCTCAGGGGGGAGGTGATTGCTACAGCCTTGAGAAAGAGCTTTGTGTAAATTAACCCAGAGATCTCTTTTGTGGGAATAAACTTCTCTTGGAGATACGTCCTTTCGCTCCTTTAATCTTTCCACTGGGATTTCCATATCAGCAACCTAAGACCCAGCCAGACTGTATTGTGCATTTTCAGTGTGTTTTAAGCACAGATTAATTGCAGATACCCAGCTGTCCTGCTCTAACTAGCCATCTCATACTATTAAACCAAACAACTGCCAACCCATCTGAAAGCATGCATGAATAACAATTCTAATTGCCATTCTTCATCTGTTAAAGAGAAAAAGTCCTGGTGGCAGTTCAGGTTCAGACCTTTGCCTTGGAAAAAATCAGTGCCTCTCTGCTGAGCACACTTGGCCATCTTGTGCTGGCAGAGCGCTGCTGTGTGTGCTGCTGCCTGAATGCATATTGTTTACATAAATGTTGCAGGAGGATCAGAGACCGATGGGAGCTCTCATCTCCCGAGGTTAAGCTCTGCTCTGTGCTTCCAGGCTGCATCACAGCTTCTGAACGGGGAGGAGGCTGGGAGAAAGCAGGGGTGCATTTTGGAGGGGCAAGAAGTGTGCCCGCAGCAGACCCACGGGCATGGAGGGCAGTGCCAGGCTGAGAGGAGCAGGTCCCTGCTCCATCCTGGCCCTGAACTGTGCCTCAGCATAGGGGCTTCTTATTCAGTGCAGGACTCTGTGCAAATGTGTTGCCAGCTCTGGCTGCTTAGCCAAATTAATAGTGCCAAGCAGGAACAAGATGTACTGGCGAGTTTCCCTGGGACCAGGTGGGTCCTGGCTGTCCCCCCCAGGGGAGCCAGGGAAGGGAAAGGCTCCCCTCTCCCGGGCAGGGTTCAGCCCGGATGGCCTCGCTGTCCCACAGCTCCAGGAGCCCCAGCATCCCTTAAGCTCCGCTCGTTGCTCGTACTGGGACTCAGGGAGAGGCAGGTTGCAGAGATGTGCACCTTCTGCATTCCCCCACCAGCAGCACTGGGTGGCACAAGCCCTCCCAGCCATGGCTTGTGGCTCATTCCCTCCTCATATCTCCAAGCACTCATGGCATAGCAAGCACCAAAGTCCCTTTTTGCTCTTTATTCTTGCAGCAATCCAGCACAAACCCCCAGACTGCAGCCAGTGGCTGAACCACAAACTTCTTCCCTCTGGAAAGCACAGGGACAAATGGGGCCTGGGGAGCACTGTGTGCAGAAAATCAGCATTACCTGGGACAAAGCAGTCCCTTGCAGCTGACAGAGCAGCTGCTGGGTGGTGAGGTGGCAGAGCAGCAGGTGTTTGCCTTCCCTTCTACCCCCCAGGCAGTGAAACCTCTCTGTGCACAGGTTTTCCTGACAGAGCTGCTGGATCTTCACAAATCCATCCCTCCCCGTGCCTCTCTTGAGACCTCACTAGGATGTCTGGAGTCTTGGCCATCCAAAAGTGCAGACAAAATGGGAATTTCCACTTTGAAGCAGCCTGAAAGCCCCAGGGTTTGCACACAGATCCCGTGCTGCCATTCACCACCAGCAGTGCTGGCAGGCAGGTACCAAACCACGTTTGGGATTTTTTTACAAGCCATGGACCTACATTTACTTATTTTCTTGCTGGAGAGAAGGCTGCCTATCATTCTGGTCCCCAGCATTTCACAAAGGCTCAATCCACAGTTCAGTTTGGGGTCCAGCAAAGCTTCAGATTTGTGGGAGCTCTGCTTGGTTATTAAAATATTCCTGGTATCGCTCCCACTGCCCTCACCCCAGCAAAAGGTGCAGGAGAATGTGAACAGTATCCTCCACAGCCTGCAGAGGAATGGAAACCTCCTCAAGCCAACCTCAGTGACTGGAATTCAAAGGGTGGCATTGAATTTTTTTAACAAAATGCTGTCATTATCCTAAATATAAAAAATGTTTGATTCCAAACCATTTTTTCATAGTAATATTAGACAAAAGCAGCTTGTTCTAAACATGTCACTTTTGACAAAACCAGCATCTCTGTGGCTGAAAATAAATACTCTGTGAATAAATCTCTATGCCAGCACTAGTGATAAGTCTTTCATTTCATGCTCTAATTGAACATTGGCTTTACATCTTAAAAGCAATCATCCTAAATTGCCTTCTGCTAATATTAATGCTTCAGACAAAGGGTAGCAGCCAGATTATAGGTTCGTATATTATTCAGGCAAATCTGGGTCCTTCATAGATCATTTTTAAAAAGAAAATTAATTTTTCCATGTGTCAGGAATGAAAATAGTAATAATGGATGATACACTTACATCACCCTGTGCTGCTGAGATTGGCAAGAACATTGCCTCTGAGCAAAGTGAGCGTAGATGGCATGCCTGCCTTCGTGCCAACCCAAGCAGGCAACCCCCAAAGTGCCACTGCCTGTGACTTAAACCTGCCCTTCTCCAAGTGACAAACTAGATCTCACCTGCTGCACTGATAAAGCAACACCCCCTTCCCCTGTTCAGTGCATGAAATCACTGCTTAATGTGATTTACTGGAACCCCTCACCTGGCAGGTGGTGCATGGGCAAGGACTCACGCCCTCAAACAGAGGCAGAGCTACAGGAGGGGCTGTTCTGTCACCCCAGCAGCAGTGCCATGGCCCTGTTTTTGGGGAGGATTGGTGCCCTGCTCCTGCCCATGACCTGCAGGGTCCATGCAGGGCTGACACCGAGCCTGGACAGATCCCAGCCATGGTAGGAGAAGTTTGGCACCAGCCCCAGCCATCACCTGAGGCTGTGGTGTCAGGGCTGTACCTGTCTTGGAAGCATCTGGATTGTCCACTGGATGGGAGTCCCTGGTCATTTGCACATTTTCCTCCTGCTTTATCCATTTCCCAGCCCAGCTCCCTCTCAGGGAAGGTGGTGGGTTTGCACAGCAGCCCCAGTGCCACCCTGCACGCCCTCTGCTTTTCTGGCTGTGCCATGGGAAACAGGCTCTTTCCCAGGCATCTGCTGGGAGTGGGGATATTTTTAGCTCCTGCTGCTGGGGCCAGGTGTGGCAGAGCAGTCCATGGATCCCTGGGAACTGCCTGTTCCTGCTGCAGCTGCTGCCCTCCACTTGCAGGCACGAGCAGCACCATCACCACCTCACTCAGCAGCTTCCTTCACTCCTGTCTTTTTCTCCTCTTGCAGGGGCAGTCTTCCCTCTGTCAGCTTCAGAGAGCCCCTTGTTCCCACCCTGCAGATGGAGATCCTGTTCCCACTCACCTCTGGCCCTCTGACCCAGCCTAGCACGGTCAGGGATTCACTGGCACCCAAATTGTTGGGGGATGTCTTTTGCATCAGCTGGAGCAAGTCTGTGCTTGTTCCGAGCTTGGATGGTGAGGTGGGATCACACCTGGATCCAGGCATCACACCAGCAGTGCCAGGTCACCCCTCTGCCCTCCTCAGGTGCTCTGGAGCCCATGCAGGAGGTTTGTGACCCTGGTAATGGTGCTGGGAACTGAAGGGCCCCCAGGCTGCAGGGGGAATGGGGGTAGCAGGTGATGAAGGGAAAGCACCACATTCAAACTGTGCTGTCCTGGTCCTTCCTTCCTTCCCACATGTGGAAACACCTGCCCAGCGGATTGGTGTCTCCTTGGGCAGAGGCAGAATGGAAGGTTGTGTGACCTGCAGAGGCATCACCCAGTAAAAATAGTCACCCAGGAAGGACAAGATAGCTGCAGCTGGGAGCTGTGCCTGGCACTGAGGAGCATGGCCCCATCAGGGACACGTCCCTGCGGGCAGAGGCTGGAATGTCACGAGCAGACACTGGCAGGATGGAGCGGCCCTCGCCCTTGTTGCAGCAAAGGGCACTCTCAGCTCTCCTGCTCTTTCCCTGCTGAGGCTCCCAGGAGAGCTGGGAGGGAATGTGTCACAGCTCAGGGCTCCCTTCTTGAGATCAAGACGCTTGGACAAGCAGAGGGTGAAGAGCAGCTGCAGCCCTGGGGAGTGCCTGGCAGGGGATTTCTCTTGTGCTTACTGAGGAACATCTGACACCAACAGGGCTGGAGTGGTCACACAAGAAACCCAGAGTTGCTTAGGCTCAGGAGGCCAAACCCCAGCTGCTCACGCTGCCATGCACGTCCCACACACCACCTAAGGATGCCATCAGTGCCAAGCTGCAGCAGCTCAGCAATTTGCAGCAGCACCCAGAGCCTTACACAGCCCTTGCAGGTGAGAGGTGCTTCACAAAGCCTGGCTGGCGTCGTGCTGCCACGGGGAGGCTGGCACAGAGCTGATGTGTGCTGGAGCAGGGCACAGAGCCCCCCAGGCTGAGCCCTGCCCTGGGCTGTCAGCAGCACCTCCTACAGACAGAGGAGCACCTGGGGCTTATCTGGGATTCTGGGATTCACTCTGCAGTTGTCAGTCCCCTGGTGAGAGCAGTACAGTGTTAATGGCCTGTGATCAGGGCTGGAGCAGCCATGTACCAGCATTGTCTCCTGGATCCCATCTGTCTCAGGAAATGTGGCTGAGGGGGGAGCGAGGGTGGAGCCCAGTGGCTGCAGGAGTCTGGGAGAGGTACCTGGGCACCCCATGGCCATCTCTAATTCATCCCTGCTCGGTGCAGCACTTGGAAATGTCACTGGGGAGCTGCAGTGGCCGTGACTGATCATGGCTCTGCTGCATGCTGACGGGGGAGAGCAGCTTCAGCAAGAGGAGACCTTGGCTCCCGAGCCTCCCCTTGAATTGCAGGAATGAATTATGCAAACTAATCCATCCCTTGGCTCCTCTGACAGCTGCTGCCTTCCCAACACCTCCTGCCTTCACATCTTTCTTTATCTCTGAGCAGTCCTAGAGGCACTGAGGCTACGTATTTCTTTAGTCTGTTGTCCATGTGTGCCCCAGGGTGCCTGTGGAGACGGGGGCAGCTCATCTGTCGTAGGATGTTGTCCCATACACCAAGATAAACTGCTAGACCAGCCCTGAGCAGAGCCTCTGGGCTCCCAGGTTCATGAGGAAATCATAAACCACATTAAAATATAACCAGTTTCTTCTGGCAGCCTTCTTTTGGCTCAGCTAATGGATATGTAAGGGCTCCTGTGCAGGGCACACACACACACAACAGGCTGGGGACGGGTTGTCAGGTTCCCTGCATGGATTGATGCTGTCTCCAGTGGATGGGAAGAGGGAAAAAGGTGGGGAGAGAAGTGAGCCAGTGGAGAGAGGCTCCTGTACAAAAGTATTTGGTCAGGGTTTTGTGTCCATGTCCCTTTGCAGAGGAGGTTTGGTCCAAGCTGAGCAGGGGTCCCCTCCTGCCCATGGCTGCTTGCTGGGATTTTGGGATCCTGAGGGAGCTGGAAGCTGAGGCAGGCAGAGAGCAGGACAGAGAGGAGCCAGATGGGAGCAGGATGGACGTGCTGAGGAAGGGGGACACGGGACCCTCACCAAACTCATGCCTCAGCCACCCCTCTGCCGTGCATCTCCCCCCTGTGATGTGCCCAAGTCAGGCTTCCAGCACAGCACAGGAGCCAGGGCAGCTGCCATTTCCCCATCTGTCTTCCTGCCCTGCCGAAAGCCACATTTTATGTGGAAGTGAATTGGCAAATAGCCTGTCTCATTTTGATTTTAAAAGCTCCCAGACTGGAGAACCGCAGTGGAAGTGGCTCTTTTAATCTGTCACTTGCTGGCAGGTGGGGGAATGGGCTGACCCAGAGACAGGCAGGTCATCAGCTTTTGGGGGAATTAAAGTAGGAGATCTTTTTAGGCAGGGCTCAGCTTTTATGCCAATATTGTCGGCCAGAAAATGTGTTTTAGTTATGGCTGAATCTTGAAAGTGGTGCTGAGCTGGGAATGCTCCCAGTGATGGCAGCTCGTTGTGGAAAAGGTTTAAAGGGACTGTTTCCCTCCTGCTCTCCCAGGAGCACTCTGCTGGCCCTGCTGTGTGCTCGGAGAGATTTGGGCAGGCAGTGCCATTACACTGGGCTGCTGGAGGTGTAGTGTGGGAGCACTGAAGGTCGGATTTACAGTGAATTTTTACAGAGTTAAGGTCGTAGGGACGAGCTTTGCTTTCTTGCCCGTGGGCACTTCTGTGCACAGGCAGCTCTCAGCACACTCCAGTGCAGTGCAGTGACTGCCAAGCCACTGAGAATATGGTGTGAAATCATCAGGGCACCGGCTGGAGGCAAGACAGCACTTGAGAAGGCCACGGGGGCAATGCTGCATGGTCACACTGCCCTGCTCCTGGGCAGTCAGACAATTAAATTCCCACAAGCCGCTGGCGTCAGGAATCTCTCAGCAAGTGGATGCTAACAGGTTAACCCTGCTGGAATGGGTTGAGGCCATCATTCTTCCAGCCAGCTCTTGTACAGTTTGCGTTTTTGAGGCACAGAGTTTTTAATTTCTCCCTTTGCTTTTCAGATGTCTGGAGCACCAAGCCTTCAGCACACGAGATAATAAAATCCGAGATTATTAGCTCTTGTGGTTTGCCACTGTTTGCAGGAGAAAATAATAAGTAGCTTAAACACCTATTAGTCACCCACAGCTCTGCGTGTCTGCATTGTGAGTTTAGAAAGCAGATGCAATTTAGAAGGCATCTAAATTTTTTTTTTTAATTTTCTTTATGAAGAATCTCTTAAAAGTGCACTTGTGAAAAGTCAGCTTTTAAGTATGGAAAACCTGATATGGCTTGGCAGCTCTCACTGATTAAAAAGCCAGTGTGAAAACCCATTTCTGAAGTGCCAGTAGGAAACAGGAATGATTCCTGCCAGAGTTTGGAGTGCTGGCAAACCCTGAGCCCACCTTCAGGAAACAGATGCAAAATGCTGTGTGGTTTTGCAGTGTGTTGCTGTCTAAGGCTGGTTTGGTGTCACTGGCCTGGGCAGGGGAGTTATGTTTGCATTGTTCTTTTCCCTTCTTATTGTTGTTCCATTTCACTTCACAGATGAAAGCATCTTCCTCTGAGCTAGGGAGCCCCAGAGCTCTTCCCTGTGTCTGTGGGATTTCTGGCCAGTGTCTTCTCAAAGCCTTTGGAGAGGGGGCATGAAACAACCACAGGGAGCTGGGACGCCTCCTTCCTGGCTTTGCCTAGGGAAAAATCCCAACAAGGTGGGCCATGCATCCATCAGGGAAGCCTGAACCTGCTGGCCAGGCATAAGGGGGGAGGCACAGCTTGGTGGGGAGGATGAACCCAGAAAAGAGGGAGGATGGATTTTATTTGGCGTCATCTCATTTCACTCAGTTCAGCTGCTTTCACCACCATTTCGTGCCTGCAAGGGCCTCACAGAGATTTTGAACTGCTGTTCCCAAACCCTTGCAGAGGGAAGGCTGGGAGGGGATTCCTTTTTTAGGTTTGTGCCTGCATTATAGACAGAAAAACAGGGAAGCAGCATTTGAAGGTGGATTGGAGATGTCAGCAAGGGTCCATCCAGGGGTTTCCTTGAGTAGCCCACATCACCAAGGCTCAGAAGGACCCAGCTGAGCCATGGAAGGTGCAGAGGGCTCAGGGAGAGAGCCCTGGGCACATCACAGGGGAGAGAGGCACGGCAGGGATGTGCCAAAGGGGTGGCTGAGGCATGAGTTTGGTGAGGGTCCCGTGTCCCCCTTCCTCAGCACGTCCATCCTGCTCCCATCTGGCTCCTCTCTGTCCTGCTCTCTGCCTGCCTCAGCTTCCAGCTCCCTCAGGATCCCAAAATCCCAGCAAGCAGCCATGGGCAGGAGGGGACCCCTGCTCAGCTTGGACCAAACCTCCTCTGCAAAGGGACATGGACACAAAACCCTGACCAAATACTTTTGTGCAGATGCCCTGCTGCCTGTGCCTGGGGAGCATTCTCCATGGATATCCATGGAGAATCCCTTGGATCCTCCATGGTTATCCATGCTTGGATCCTCCATGGATATCCATGCTTGGATCCTCCAAGGATGTCCATGCTTGGATCCTCCGTGGATGTCCATGCTTGGATCCTCCATGGCTATCCATGCTTGGATCCTCCAAGGATGTCCATGCTTGGATCCTCTGTGGATGTCCACGCTTGGATCCTCCATGGCTATCCACGCTTGGATCCTCCATGGCTATCCATGCTTGGATCCTCTGTGGATGTCCACGCTGCGCCCCTCGTGGGGCTCACAGCGCAGTGTTTGCCACCAGGACTTCTCACTGCTGTGCAGCAGCAGAGCAGGGAAAGGCTCCTTCTGTTGCATTTAGCCCATGGCAGGCTGCAGGCGTGCTGCAGTGCCTGCACCAGCCTGGAAATGCCCCAGGGAGGTGTCAGACCCTGCTCACTGAGCCCTTTCCTGCAGGGAGAAATTTTATCCACTGCCGATAAAATTCCACTCAAAGAGGCAGAAGGGAGCTGAGCAGGTATTCCCAGCCCCAGCAGGAGCTGAAAGCCCCTTGCAGCCTTTCCCACTGGTGGGGGGAGCATTTCTGTCCTCTGCTAGAGAGGGACAAGCACCTCTTTGTGCTCCTTGTCCTCAGCAGGAGCACCTGTGCAGCACGCAGGGCTCAGGGGATGGATGAGCTGTGTTGAAAATGGGTGAATCTGATTTCAGATTGCTGATCCAATCTAGCACTGGTCTGGGGAGGAATGGATGCCCTTGCTACTCAAATCTAGGAGAAGTTGCAACTAATGGGTATTGATCAGAGGAGGAAGCAGATCTGTGGGCACAAATTTATGTGCGAGCTTGAAAGAAGTATGTTCCCTAAAAGAGGAACAGTGTGAATAATCAGGCTTTGAGACAAATGCTAATCAGCACTGCATCTTGCCTCTGAATCTCCAAACACGGTGTTTAATGTCTGAAATTAAAAATTTCCCTGGCGAGAAGTTAGACAACTTCAAGAGGCTCGTGTTTGAAAAATTCAGCTTGGTGCACGTCGGTTTCAGATCTGTCTGACTGTGTGGAGTTCAGTGTGTCCAGAGGCTGGCCCGGCCCCTGGGTCTCAGAGCAGAGCAAAAACATCCATTTCCTCCTTGCTTTGTTGAGAGACCAGCAGAGAAACATGTGTTGATCAAAGGCTACCCAGGACAGCTTTCAATCAGATCCAAAGGCACAGAGCTCTTGGCTGTGAGAGCCACGGCACAAACGTTTTCCCACTGGGAAATACTTTATCAAAGATTAAAGCTCAGGTGTTTGTTATGTGGAGAAGTATGTCCTGCAAGTGTGACCTTGCTTTTGGTGGGACAATCTTGCACTGGGTACATAGGACCATAGGAGAAGAATGGATTTATAGGGATTTGAGTTGGACATTTGACAACTGCAGGTCCAAGCAGTTGATTAATCAATAACTGGTATCCATCCCAGCTTTTCACTGAGCTCATGATTTCTAGCTTAGAGCAGTCTCAGATGGATTCACCTTTTGTTATGTGCTCCTGAGGTCCCTGCTCACCTGTGAGCCTCCCACAGCTCTGTATTTCTGTCCAGGCTGCAGCAGAGGGTGTCTGTGCTTCCCTGAATGTGCTCATATACGCCTGGATGTGATGCTCACTACGAGCTGAATGAAGTCACAAAGAAGCAAGAATAAAAACTGTGCCTTGCTAATAAAAAAATGAATTATTTAAAGAAAAAAAAAAAAAAAGACAACCCACCAGCAACAACAATATATAAGGCAGAGTTTGTTTGTTCCTCTTAGGAATAAGTGTTCTGGTATTACAGTACTTATTTTGGAAATTTCATGACAGTGATTTCATCCTTTGTAGCCACGTGTGGCTCAGTACATTTTTACCATGGTTGCCAAGTAACAATCACTAAGTATTTGTGCCTAGATCAGTAGAGGAGAGTGGAGGGAATGGATAAAATCTATTTTCAGAGCCATAATCATCGGTGGTTCTTTGTAGGTTAATGGTTAAGTTCACTCAGCAGGGACAGTGTTTTGAAGGCCTTGGGATTTACAAAGAGGAAAATAAAAAGCAAAGAGACTAAAGAGGTTTTTTTTATCGTTGTTATTGTTGTTCTTTCAGAGCAGAATGGCTTATGAGTGATTAAGAAGGCATTAACTGTGTTGGACGTCAAGTCCCGCGTGCAACAGGAGCTCTGTAATCCCCTCCTTGTTCCCTCCCGTGTTTGCTGTGCCAAAACCTCCAGCAACACAGACCTCACCCTGGCCTTCTTCTGCTCCTGGGGCAGCTCACAACCCCTGCAGGTGGAGGAAAGGTTTTCCTCACTGCAAAAAAAGAAAAATAAAAAAAAGGTTGGAGCAATGTGGGGAAAACAGGGAGGGAAGGCAGAATAGCTGGCTTGGGCTGGTGCTATCACACACCTCCCCTTCCCTTGTTTCCCAAGAAGGAAAATTCAGCCCTGGAAGAAGGGCCAGGTGTTAATTACATTTCGTTATTCTTTCTGTGGAGGGCCAGCACTTGGGAAGTACCTGGAGAGAGGGCACGGCTTCCGTAATTCCGTTTCCATCAGGTGCGTGCGCTCAGAGGAAATAAACTTCAGCCAGAGGAGCACCCGGGCACAGCTCCAGGAGCTCTCCGTGACCAGCCTGGGCTTGTCTTGGCAGGTGAAGACTCGGGGACGAGCCAAGGAGGCAGCACTCACTGCCGACTCTGGCAGGATCCGGCATCCCCTCCCGGGAGAGGAGGCAGGGCTGCCCTGCAGCCCCAGTGGGACAGAGGGAGCAATGCCAGGGAGCAGGGGTGACCTCAGCTCGGGGTCAGCACGCTGGGGAAGGAGGACAAAGAGGGGCTCCCCCTCCCCTGTCATTCCTGCCTCATATGGAATGATACCTGGCCCTGCTCTGTGCAGGAGGGCAGGGATGCAGGGATGCCAGGGATACCAGGGATGCCAGCCCAGCGCTGTGCCCAAGGGATGAGCGCTCTGTGAGGTGAGTGGTCCCGCTCACCCAGGGGAAATCATGGTTTTGTCAAGGTCTGAGGCACCCCAAAGGTGCAGCAGCAGCCTTTGCCTGCCTGCTCTTGACACGGCATGAAGAGCCAAGTGGCAGGGGTGTGTTTGGCAGGGGTGTGTTTGGCAGGGCTGTCAGGAAGCACTTGGAAGCGCTGCCACATTTCCCTCCGGTCTCACAGGGGCACGGAATTCCTGCCTGGTGTCCCCAGAGCTCCCGCACACCATTCCCACCTGAAAGGCAGGTTGTCAGCAGGCAGGAGCAGGGGAGAAAAGGGCATTTGCTAAGTGGATTTTTGCAGGTGCCCTGGAGATGGCAGGCGTGATGGGGATCCATCTCCCCACATTCTCCCCACGGCAGGAAGGAGGGGTTCCTGTTTAACTGTGGGATGCAGCATCACTGTTCCACACTGCTGAACAGTGAAACCAGGGCCAGACCAAAATGTGCCAGAGCAGAACTGCTGGCACTCTCCCACCCAGGCCCTCCCCCTGATGAAAAATCAGTATTTTTGGAGGATTGGTCACATTACGGAGTTCAGCTCCTGTCTGTTGACTGGGATTGCTGAGTCCATCTGTGATTAGTAAGGGATGTAAGAGGGGTGGAGCTGGAAACCTCCAGCATGAGTGGTGCAACACAAATGGGAGTCCCAGAGTTTGCCTTGGATGTGAGGAAAGGCATCAGGGTTCTGTTACTTGGGCCAGAGAGACAAACAGCTTTTGTGATCTGCTGGTCTGTTGGACTGGTGTGTGGTTTAATGTCATAAATATAAGGATATAAGGACAGCTGGGAGGTTGCTTTCCTACCAGTGAGAGTTTCAGTCATTTTGAGGCTCTTGTGTTCATAGGGGTGTTGTGGCCCTTATGTGATCATAAACATGGAAAGTAAGATTATAAATGAATCAACTCAATGCATAAGCATTTAGCTTATGCAATACCAATATTGCATAAGCTCAATATTAATGCAAATGCAATATAAATATTGCATTCAGCTTATGCAATACCAATAGCATAAGGTACATTAAAAGGATCCTAAGACATGGGGAAATGCGTCATTTTTAATAAAAGAGGCATCTAGGTATTTTGGGTCATAAATACCGTATTTGAGAAAATGAGTCTCCAGTGATCCTTCAGCATCTTTTTCCTCTGTTCTGCAGGAAATACATACTTGTAATAAATTAACGTCTTAGACCTTCTGAATTTAAAAAAAAAAAAACCTACACCAACAAACACACAACACAACCCTCCTGAATTCAAGTGGAAGAAACTTTCTCCTTCCACTTATAAAATCCAGTGGCCAGAGCAGCTCCCAGTCCAGCAGGAATTTGAGTTCACGCTGAAGAGCTTCAGGGTTGGGTTGAGCGTGTTTTTTCAAGTAGATTTTGACATCTAGATCTAAATTTAATTGTCCTCTTCTGATGGACTGAGAATTGGGGAAAAATAGAGGCAGACCACTACTAATTGCCTGTGCTTTTAAAAGCCCTGCCTTCCTCTGAGAATCACAAGTGTGGGGGGGGAAAAACCACATAGTGCCTCCTTTTCACATCTCCATCTGACAGAATTTCCCGGAGCAGGAGAGATAAGGAGCCCTGCAGGACCTTTGCTTTTTAAACATGGGCTCAGTGCTGGATTTCACACCTCACTATCAGAGTTTCTGCCTGTGCAGTGCCTTACCTATTTGGGAAGAGGTCCGTGCCATTCCTGCCTGGAGTGCCAGCGCTCAGCCCTGGAGGTGTTCAGAGAAAGGCAGCTGGAGCTGGAGCTGTTACATCACTTTTCCAGCGTTTTCCAGGCAGACATGGACATCTTGATGTGCCAGCAGCCCTTCCCGTGCCACCAGCTGGCTGGGACATCTCACTTGGCACCTGCCACGGATTTGCTCAGTCAAATCCAACGTGGCCTTGCCATTCCTGCCTCACAGCCACTTTAGTCCCATGGGGTCTCCTGTCTGGTGAGGTGCTTTTTGTGCACGAGCCTCTGCTGACCACAGAGGTGTGTTTTGTGGCATTTCCAGCAAAAGGAACCTGAGAGGGGCAGTGGGTGCAGCAGTTTGTGAGGTCAGCAAAGCACCCAAGGTCTGTGCAGCAAGCGGGATGGGACTGCTGGGATATTCCTTGAGCTTTATTGGGACATCAGCCTCACAACAGGGTTTTACACAACTGAGAGGCAGCACCAGCTCATGTCTGCCAGCAGCAACCAAAGATCTCTTTGGTACAGGGCATTTTAGAAGTTTTCCAGCCAACATCATATTGCTAAAGCTCACAGACAATTGTTCTAGCCAGACACTAAAAGAACACATACACCTGTATGGATGCTTTCTATTAACAGTACACAATATTCCACTATTAAGCTTAAAACCTTCTATCTTGCTGAGCATATTTTTCTGCAGCCTTAAGGTCTACCTTAGCCGAACTCAAAACCTCAAACTACTGTTTCATGCATCATAGTATCTTCTCTGCTATCAGGCTTTGCAGCTGCAGCTAGCTCTAAGTTCTCTGCTCTTCCTGAGGCCTGCTTTCACAGCTTCTGAAAGTCTTCTTATGTTGGTTTATCTTCTTTTCTTTGTGTTAGAGCCGGGATTAATACACGGGAGTCACAGTTTTGTGTTTGGGCTCGGTGTTTATTAATTCTTATCTATGTTACGGTCTCACAAGCTGTGAGTTCCAGCTAACAAGGTAGAAAATGGAGGTGCCTCTAACTTTTTCCAAGGTTACTTAAGCATAAACGATCCAATAATGAGATGACACCTATACTATTTATACTTTTAACCCAATAATTGACCACCCAAGGTCTGCAATGCGGGCCTTTTTCACCCAATTAGAAAAAACCACCCAAAACCATGAAGAAGAAGGTGGAGGAGAAGGACTTAGACAACGCCTGAAATCCTCCATATTGCCCCACATATATTACTGTATTCTGAAACCTTATATTCTAAGTTTTTCGCCCTGTGACATTAATACCATTCAAACCACACACCCACAGCCCCAGTGCCATCACTCAATTTCAGGAGCCTGTTCCACAGCCTCAGGACAAATGTACTTTTGCTTGAGGGTCAGTGTCCTTTGGCACAGAAATTCTCAGCCTCCAGGGTCCCAACATTCTTAGCTTTACTGCTTCCCTCCCTGAGGCTCAGCAGAGTGTTGGGGTGGTTTTTCTGGGAAGCTGAGCCTAGCTGCTCCAAGGCAGCTCCTGGGGAGCCACTCCACCAAGGTTTGGATGGAAACACAAGTGGGCAGGGCGTGGGGAGGGATGGCAGACCAGCACCACAGGGACACTGGGGACGAGCAGCAGAGACAGGGACAAAGCTGCTGTCAAAGCCCTGTCTGAGTCAAACCAGGCTGTGTTTGGAAGCTAAAAACAGCAGCAGAGTGGAGTCAGTCCTTGGTTAATCTGGGCTTGTTAAGGCCAGACCTCCTGATCCAGTTCAGTTCTTTTGTTAAAAAGGCTGCATTAGCAGCGCTGCCGGACTGGCCCCCTGCCCACTAGGGTGACACTGGCCCCTGGGCACAGGGCCAGCCTGACTGGGTGACTTCAGCTCCTCCTGCACAGGCTGTGATGAAATGTTGGCCTGGCTGGTTCTCCTGAGACCTCGTGCAGCAGCTCACAAGCAGAGCTGGGATTTCTCTGCTGGATGTCTCGGCCCCAGGCTCGCAAACATCCACTTCTGTCCCCAGAACTCCTCTGGCAGGCCAGGGCTTTCTGGTGTCTAATAAAAACACCATGCCAAAAGACATTTCTGAACGTGGCTGAGAAGTCCAGGCCATCGTGGGGACGTCCCAGGCAGAGGGGAGGGAGGGGGGCAAGGCAGGAAAACGAGTGTGCATTGGGGATCCACGTGTTTGGCTTCAAAACAGCCTGAATGTTCTTCCCTGGACATTCTGAACTGTCCAGGAGGCTGCTGAGAGCAAATCCATGGGTTCTGGAAGCACTGGGATGAGCCCTGTGCTGCTTTTCCTAGAAGAAATTATCACTGCAAGGGAGAGGGAACCAGAGGAGAGTGGATGGGCAGAGCAGAGTGTCCTGGTGTCCTCAGGCTGGGTTGGCTTTCCTGGGAAAAGCCCGGCCCATCCAAGTGGCAATCTAAGTCATTTCTGATGCTGGGTCACTGAAGGGCGCTGGCTCAAAGCTGGGAGAGAGATTCCTTTGTTTGCCCACAGTCAGCTGATTAAAACCATATTTTCCACACGTTTGAGTAGGGATTAGTGATGAAATGCAAATTTCATGCAAATTGGTGCAAATGGCTGCCGTGCACAGCCAGCTCCAAAGCCATTTTCCTTTCCTCTGAGGCATTTGGGCACTTTTAATGTTTTCACATGGAGGAGCTGGACAAACCCCCTTGTGATCCAAGCATGTAGCTGAAGCCAAGAGCGTGGAGAGAGTGGGAAATCAACTGGCACCTGAATGCACTCACCAGATTTGGGTGGCACCTGGTTTGGGGGCATCGATCTTTATTAAATAAACAGCTCAAACAGGCCTTGCACATCCCTCACTTGCCAGCCTTCTTTCTCTCGTTTGCCAGGGCCTTCCTGCGGTTCTGAGGAAAGAAAATAAAATTCCCAAACCCTTGCCACAAAGAGTAATCACAAATATATATATATATATATATATGCACAAAAATATGTGCATATTTTTAACCTGACTTGTGTTTTCCTTTGGCTTGCAGCTCCAGAGCATTGCTTCAGTCTGAAATGCAATGAGGCCAAGTTTCCTCACTTCCAGGCAGCTTTGTGGGGACAGCAGGGCCAAGAGAAATGGATAAATAATGGCTCACAGAGTGAAATATTATATTTAGTGAGGCTGATGGGTCCTCCTGAAACCCGGTTGTGAAAACTTTAAAAAGTGCCTGTTTCCTGTAGCTATCAACATGCTGGAAAAGGGGAAGCCCTACAGGCTTGTCAAATTTTTCCCAAGGGCTGCAGCTTGCACAGCTGGTCCTGATTTGCCTGGATATTGCTCATTTTTCCAGAGCTGGTAACAACCCTGGAATGGAAATCCTGGCTCCCCTGGCACCCAGTGTATCCCCGTGGTGTGCTGGAGGGTGAAGGGTGCCAGCCCCAAAATTACTCATCCTGATTAGCTCTTGGCTCTGCCTGCAGCTTGAGAAAACGAGGCTGGAATCGTGAATAATAGAGTGGGTAGAGGAGGCCTAATAAAGGACAAAATTCCTGGTGTGTGTGAGCCCCATCATGTCAGCAAAGAGTTCTGTGCTGCTGGAGGCACTGCCCTTCTGCACAGTGTGTCCACAGGGCTCGAGTGTGCTGGGAAGCAAGCCCTCACCTGGTGTCAGGGATTGCAGAACCCACCTTTCCATGTGCTCAGGAACAGCAGAACCCACCTTTCCTGGTGTGAGGAATTGCAGAACCCACCATTCCATGTGCTCAGGAATTGCAGAACCCACCATTCCATGTGCTCAGGGATTGCAGAACCCACCCTTCCATGTGCTCAGGGATTGCAGAACCCACCTTTCCATGTGCTCAGGAACAGCAGAACCCACCTTTCCATGTGCTCAGGGATTGCAGAACCCACCTTTCCTGGTGTGAGGAATTGCAGAACCCACCTTTCCATGTGCTCAGGAACTGCAGAACCCACCTTTCCATGTGCTCAGGGATTGCAGAGCCCACCATTCCAAGTGTCAGGGACTGCAGAAGGGAACTCTGGGCTTTGAGAGGCAAAAGCATCCCCAGGCAGGGAGGGGGCAGCGAGTGCAGGGGCTGAGTGCCTGTGCCCATTAAATATACATGGCCCTGCTGCTTGTGGGACACAGATGGGGTGTGTGCCAGGGAAGTGGCTGTGACTGGCTCTGCCTGGTGGCAAACACAGAGGGATCAGTGCCTGCACCCAAATCTTCGACCAATCGGTCCTAAATCTCGCTGCCTTCAGCTTTCAAACCAGCCTCCCTCTGATGTTTTTCGTGGCACAGCTGTTTCAGGTGGGAAAGAATGGCATTCTCTGTCCCCCTGGAAAAGCTGTGGTGTCCCCCCTTTGCCCAAATATGTGGTGCAGGGTTCTCTGCTCCTCAGCTGGAAATGGGTTTTGTTCACTGCTTTTCTTTTTGCACGCAAATCGTCGTCCACTCAGAATACACCTTGGGCATTTTATCTGGGTTTCTGGGAGCTAGGAAGCACGTTTTTCTGCCTGTTTCTGGGATTTTTGACGTGCAGCTGTTTATTTGAGATGCAGAAATGGAAATCTCATCTCCACAAGTCACTCTGGAATTTTCCTCCAAAGATCAGTGAAAGCAATCATTAATATGGGGCATCCTTTATAGCTCTGTGCAGAATAATCCTCCAGGCTCTCTGGCAGCTGTGAATTGGAAAACAATAAAGACCAGTGCTAGAGGGTTCTTTATAAAAAAAATATAAATAAAATAAACAAAATAAAACAAACAAACAAAAAAACCCGACAAATATGTTCTTTGATACATTGTTTAGGTCTCAGAAAACAAGGCAGCAAATTGAAAATCTCTCAGAAAATGCATGCATGACTGGATCCCAGCAGGCTGAGCCTTTGGGTGCCCTTGCAGCTTCTGGCCCATCACACATGGCCAGACTCACCGTGCTGGAGCCCTGCTGAGGTCTGGGTTTCATTTAACCTAAATAGCTTTAAAATGTGAACGCTGGTGGGAAAATAAAACTTAACTGTGTGTGGCTGCTTGAGGAGCCCTACCTGAGCGTAGTAAATAAATAAATAAGCTGGTGGCCAGTTCTTCAGTGGGAAACTGGATATCATGAGGAGATGATGTGAATTGGTGTGATGAGTGGCAGCAGGGGGGCTGCACTGCAGAGCATTTGGAAGGGCACCTCAGCCTGTCTTTGAGTGGAGTCTCCAGCTGAGATTTCATTCTCTTCCTTGGAAGCAATAATAGCCCCACAACAGCACTTGTCCACGCTTGAAGGGAAAGCAAACGAGTCAGAGAGGAAGAGGGCCAAGGTACAAAAAGGCAGCTTGTATTTCCTGGCTGGTTGTTTTGGTCAGTTTGGTTTTCTTCTTACTGCACTTCACTGTGGTTCCCTTGAATCCTGACAGTGTCATTGGAACACTTCTGAAAAGCTGCTTTTATAAATCTGCATCTTTCTGGAGCCAAAAGCAACTCATATGGTTTTGCTGTTATCTCTCTCTTTTCCTATCCCCTGCCTTGCACTGGGAGGACTCCTTGGGAAACCATTTTTCCTAAACCATCCCAGTGGTTCCCACACCAGGGAGAAAGTCCCAAGCACTGCACCGAGGTGCATTTCCACTTCTTCATGCTTTCAATGCTTCTGTGTCTCCCGGCATTGCCCTTCCCAGGAGCAGCAGGGGATTTTTGGTAGCATCACCCCAGCTGCAGCCAGAGAACACAGCACAAGGAGCAGGTTCCACCTACCCAGCCAAGAGTTAAACTCCAGCCTTCCCCACTAAGTCAGGCTCAGGGTCAGGGTGGACAGAAAAGGAGAGCCATCCCCTGCAGATCCCAGGGTGAGTGTGAGGGGACAAGTGTCCCAGCAAACTTCATCATTTACCTGCATAGGTAAAGGAGGGCCCCCAAGAACACTGCAGAGAGCCTGTCATCCTTGCAGCAAGGTGCACAGTGCAGGTGCCTGGAGACATTCAGCCCAGAGGCCAGCAGTAAAAGAGGAGGAGGAGGAACAGGACGGGAGGCATGGCTGGGGAATTTCTCTGGCCTTGCCACGGGTACCCAGGCCAAGCCATCCTTCCTGTTGCTGCCACAGCTCCCCAGCAGCTCCCAGGCACAGGAAAAGGCCTGCTGAGGGCACAGCCTGTGCAAAAGCAGGTTTGGCACTGGGAAAGAATGGAGCATTTCCAGAGCAGATGAAATCTTCCAAGACTTTGAGCTGCCAGTTTGAAGAAGCCTACGCGTTTTGCAAGTTTTTAGAGTCTTAGGACTTGGTCTAATTTAAGCAAATTGGCACATCCTGAGCACTAGAGAGAGATCCTTCTGCTAAGTTTCGTCCTCTGCAGCAAAGCATAAGGAAGAGAGAATTACTCAATATAGTGTTTGGGAAAAAAAGAAAATGTTTGCATGGGCAGAGCAGCTTTTTATTCTTTATTATTTTTTTTCCCCCCAAAGCTGAGACGGTGGAGCTTTCCATTACTCTCTCAGCAGTGGCCACTCTACATGGAAAGTTTCATTCTGGATGGCTAAAGTCTGGCAGAGCACCAAGCAGCTGGGACAGGCTCTAAAATAGTGGGAATTCATGGGCAAGCTGAACAACAGGCACTGCCTTTAACTCACAGCCCTGACGGCATCAGGAGGAGCATGTGCAAGGTCTGAGGAGCTGCTGGAGAAACAGCAGCTGGCAAGTTTTCCCTCTCCTTGTCTTAGCTGGGGATTGCAGAGGGGATGGGAAGCAGCCCTGGGGTTTGTGTGGGAATTGCCACGTCCAGGGAACGTCTGCAGGTCCCAGCACAAGAGAAACGTGCAGCTGGAGCTGAGGCAGCCCCTGTGCAGCCCTGGAGTGAGGTGGGGCTGGAGAAAGCCCTGTCCTCATGTACAACCTGCTGGTGCTTGTCTTCTGACCTCTCATGGTGGATCTTGGTGATCTCAGATGTCTTTTCCAGCCTGGATGATTCTGTGATCCTGTGACTGTCACAGGAGCGAGCCCAGCCTGTGTGTGTGTGTCCACGGGGCTCTGCAGGAGGATTTTTCCATCCCGTGTTCCACCTGTCTGCCAGCCCTCTGATCTTACAGACAGGGCCTGGAGCTGCTGAGCTGGCCACCAAGGGTGGCACTTCTAGCCCCACAGGCAGCTGGATGTGGTTTGCTCCCACAGGGAGATCCCCTCTGAGAACCTGAACACACAGGGCCAGGCTGAGGCTGTGTCCTGCTGCCACAAGTGCCATAAATGGGGCTGGCACATGGCTGAACCCTCTGCGGGCAGGGACTGTTCTGTGTTGCCATTTTTAAAAGCTCTTGGCCATTTTCACAAACCAAAATATGGACTTTTCCCCTGGGAAGAGGGGAAGAGCTGCTGACCAAGGCTGAGCCCAGCAAAAGCCATCACAAAGCCTTCAAGTGCTCTTCCACTCTCACATCTCCCTTGGCCACTTGCTTCCTCTTATTTTAGCTTTGTTTGAACAATCTCCTTGGTAACTGGAGACTGAAGCAGAATTTTTTCGTGCTCCTCATGGGATTGGTTTCCTGCCTATCTCGGCACTGGGAGGGATCTTTGGCAAACCTGCGTTTGCTTTTGTGCTCCCACCACAGGCTTTAACCCCATGGATCACTGGGGACTTCAGGATGCCTGCAGGTGTCTCTTTCAAAGGGTTTTTGTGCACAGAGTTTCAGCTGAGAGGGACGTGTTGCACAACAATTTATCTGGCAGCAAACAGGCAGCGTGTCAGTCACAGTGTGAGTGCTGACTCTGACCTCCAGAGTGCCCAGCTGCTCTCCACTGGGGGAAGCTTTCCACTGGAGGAAACTCCACTGGGATGGCCCTTGTCAGGATGCTGCAGACCCCAGAGTGGCAAAACCCTTCAGCAGGACAGGGAATGGCTCCTTGGGGTCCTTCAGTCTTTTTGGAGCAGCTTCTGTGGGGGTAAGGGCATTAATCCCTGGCAATTCCTAAAGACCTGGAGGTGTTTGAAGAGGCAGGGGGAAAATCCCATCTCACCTGACACACTTCTTTCATCTGAGGATGGAAGTCATTGAAAAGGAAGAGGGGGAAAAAAAAACAACAAACCAAGCAAGTACCAAACTGTCTGAAGGTTTGCTGGGCGGGAGACAAAGAACCCCGCTGCTGGCACTCAACCCTAGCACATGTTTTTCCCTTGGCCAGAAAGGAAAATTCTCACCCCAGAGGATGAAAATAGAAGTTGTGAATCCATAAAACAGCACCTTCAGTGCAGACTTGAGATTTTTGGGTCATCTGTTGACTTAATTGTCCAGACTTAAGTGTGGCTGCTTAAGGCAGCACTGTCCCAGCAGCAGCCCCTCTCTGGGGGTGGCTGAATACTTTATGGGGCATTGTCTGAGCTTGCTGGCCTTATCCCTGGAGAGAAAGGACAAGAATGCAGGATCTGCATCACCTCCCTTGCCCTGTGGCACAGTGACAGCCTGGCAAGGCACTCTCAGCTTGGAAATTCTGAAGCTTAGCCTTCAGCAGTGAGCACCCCTGATGTTTCAAGCCCATATAATGAGAGCATTCCATATTCTAGTACCCAGGCACATCTTTTGTACCATCAGGTAACCCCTGATGCTGTCCCAGCACGGGGGATTTGCCAAGGGGAGTCTGGAGCAGCAGTGAAGTCTGCATCCAGTCACTTAAATCCCTAAAATGTGAGCATCCCACTTGAGCCTCCCTAGAACCCTGACAGGGGATAACTGACAACTCCTTTTTATTAAAGTTTAGTGTGAGTCCACTGTCCAAGGCTTGAAATCAGTCCCATCCTTCCCTGGAGAAGGGGTGATAAATGCAGTGATGTCCCAGTGTTTATTCCAGCCACACCACCAGGCTTTGATCCTGCTGCTGGGTCACCACGCCAAGAATTTCGGAGTGTCTGCAGGAGCAGGGCCTGATCTCTGGAGCCAGCCATCAAGTGAGAGGAGTCAGCCACATGCCTGGCTGAGCATGGAGCTGAAATGACAGAGGATGCTGCTCTTGAAAGCTGACCTGCCCATTCTGCACTGATGTTTGCCCTTTGAATTTTTGTGGCGTGCCCTCTGCTGTCGCTGAGCATTCCTCGTCTTCCCCTTCTTCTCCCATGTCCAGCTGCTCTCCCAGCAGCAGGGCTGGCTGTCAGCAGCCCTGGCAGAGTGGCAGGGCACAATCAAGGCTCCTTGTCAAGTGTCTCCCCAGATCAGAAGGGAAATTCTCCCTCGCCCTGAAACCCAGGCCAGCAGGAATTGAGATGTGCCTTCCCTGAGAGGGAAGCACTGCCAGGGTTGATGCCAAGACTTGCTGCAGTGGCAGTGCTGGAGCAGTTCATGCATTTTGGGCTTCCTTGAATCCTGATTCCTGATGCTGAAGCCATGCTGTTGGACATTGAATTGTTATTTCTGGTGGTCCCCACTGCTTTGTTTAATCAGGTTTAGCTCAGCAAAGTTTGCTGAGTGATTCACAGAACTGCAGAAATGCCCCTTTCTTTGCTGGCAGGTTGCTCGTTGAAATTCATGTTGTGGAGGCCAAAAGCCATTTAAATAAGAGTGATGTCTTCTGTTTGAGGAGCATTGTCATGGCAACCATCCAGGTGCACACTGGGAAGAGCAACTCGTATTTATTTCAAAGGTGACAGCAATTATTGCCATGGGGAGGGGGACCTGGCTGCCAAGAAAAGCTGGATGTCTGTTTGGGTGCAAGAAGCAACTGTGTGCCAAGTTTCTGTCCCCTTATTTACCTGCCTGCCAGGTCAGTCAAGAGAAAATCCCAGGAAGGCAGGCTGGGGGGAAATGCCAGATTTTGGCTCTTGAGGCTTAGAAGTGGGATTTGCAGGGTTTTGTACTGAGCAAAGGTGTTGGGCTGGGCTGAGCCCTGGGCAGTGAATGCTTTGCTTGCAGCACAGGTTGGGTTCTTCAGGACTAATGCAGTTTTCAGCTGGCATAGGCAGGGCTGTGCGCAGCCAGGGGAGAAGTTATTTCTACCCTGTCAGCTTTCCTAGCTACCTTAAGTAATTGCTGCTGGGGGTGTTCTTGATCAAATCCACATCAAGTGTGTTTTCCCTCCTAGTCATCAGTGGCATTGTGCCCTTGGAGCTGCAGGCACTGGTGGAGATGGGTCTCTCCTGTTTGATCCCTCAGGGATCCTGCCTCCAGCAGGTTTCTGAGAGCTTCAGGGATTCATAACCACTAGATGTGCATGGCAGTGAGGTTGGGAAAAAAGCTGGAAAACAGTTTAATCCTGGTGTCAGCACATCCAGAGGAGGCCATAGCTGGAGCTGTGGAAACATTTAAGCATGACCAAAAGCTCAGGCACTGCTTTGGGGCAGAACAAGAGGATGCCATTCATCTTGCAAGATGTGGCACTGGCAGATGGATGAAGAAGTGCATTAGTCAGAGCACAGAATTCACAGTCACATCAGAGCAAACATTGAGGATTCGCCAAAAAAACATCCCTGATCTGACAAATCCTCCTCAATATGGTCTTCCTAGGCGGAAGAGTCAAACAGCATCCAGTCTGGCATGTGAAATCATCTTACCTGGCAATCGTTGTTCCTAAAAAGTATTTTCTGAGACACTGAGCATCAGCTGTGCCTGTCATCTCCCAGCTATTCGAGCAGCAGCAGCCCTCAGCCTTCCTGTGTCTGCAGACCACCTCTCTTGTGTTTCTGCCAGGCCAAGGAGGAGCAGGCTGGGCCTTTCTCCAGGATTTTCCTGGTGGTGATGCTCTGGAGCAGGACGGTGTCGTGTGTTTGAGCCGCATGTTGTCATTTAAACTCAGCACATCCCCAGGCCAGGGGAGCAGCTGGTTTTTGCAGATGTGGAATCTGATTGATTCAGGAGGCCTTGGGGAAAGAGGTGGAGGGCATACAGGAAAATGAGAGCAGCCAGGAGAATTTTGGCTCCAGAGGTGGGGGGGAGGTATAGAGGGAGCATTTCCACTTCCCCCTGCCCGTGTTGGCAGTGTCCAAGCTGGTGTGCTCCATCAGTTTTGGGAAGCACTGGGCTGTGCAGCCCCGTGCAGACCTGTGCTGCTGGACCAGCAAACGGAGCTGCCACATCAGATCAGCTCACATCCCCACTTCCCAAAGCAGGAGTCATGCTTCGTTTCAGGCAGGTTTTCCTTCTCCCTCCCTGTCATGTTTGCAGCGTGCTGGAGGCAAAATTTTCATTAAGTACAGACATTTCTTGTCAGAAAGGCTTGGTTCAGCAAAGGATCCTGCGTGGGTGATTCATGGGACATCTTACACCGATGGGAACCCATCAGCAGGGACAGAAGCCCTAATGAACCCTCTTCTCTGTCAAAGACCACTGCTGAACAGCTAAAAGCATGACTGGCCTTTCACACAATCTGGCCCATGTTTGCCCCTCCTCTGTCCCTCAGGAAGGTTCGTCCCTGTGCTGGCTGAGCAGGTGTCACCACAGACACACACACCCCCTGTGGCTGGGACAAACACCTCCACAGACCTGGGTGTCTCTCTGGATGCAAATGAGGCTGCCACCTCCACACCACAAGGGGCAATTTTGTTGTCAGCTGGTGGGAGAAAAGCCCCATCACCTCCTTTTCCTTCCCAGCAACGAGCAACTTCCATCCTCGAGTATCTGCCAGGAATGTGAGCAGGAAAGCTGCTCTTGGTGGCTCCAGCCATGCTTGGGGGTCTGGTCCAGGCTCCTCACTGTGCCTGGGGCTCATTTATGTGGCCCTGCCCTCTGGTTCAGGGGGTGCCCAGCTGTGATGATGATGATGATGATGGTGATGATGACTTGGGAGTTTTCTTCCCCCAAAACCCAGTGCACAGGCACTGCCCAGAGCCCAGTGACCACACGAGCTGTGAGAGGCTGAGAGANATCCTGGAGGCCTTTCAATAAATCCCTACTTTATTCTCTGCTCTGTGCAGTCTCTGTTCCAGCTCAGCCTTCCCAGGGCATCACCCAAGCCATGTGCCAATTGTGCCATTCTGGTAATTCCATCAGGTTCTCTTTGAAAGCTTAACTGAGAGCATTTTTATATCCCTCATTAGTTTTTTAATACACCCTCACGCGTCCCCACAGCCACAGCACAGCTCTGCCTGGGACAGGAGTGACAAGGACACATGGAAAGGTCCAGCAGGAGCACATCAGCACCTGCTCACCCTAATGCAGGATAAATGGTGCAGTTTCCCTCCTCCTTTGCCCTGCCCAAGCCCTGCCAGGTGTGTGCAGGACCCCGGGAAGGGGCTCTGCAGCAGGCAGAAGGCTGTGCTGGAGGAGATCAGGCACGCCCCAAGAGCAGCCTGTGCTATTCCCACATCCTTGCTGTTCCCCAAACGCTGTCAGGGAGGCAATCCTTTCCTCCAGCCTCATCCCAGGGACAAATTTGCCTCAGCAGTTTTTGCTGATTGGAAATTCACCCAGAGAGCAGGCTTGCCATTTGTTCTGCCTACCCGTTTTCCCAGCAGCCTTGTGCAGCAGGAGCAGCAGCCAGTCTTCCCAACGCAGGGCACTTGTTCACACCCTGGAATGATCTCCTGGAATGCTGCATAACACCACCACCTCCTGGCAGTGGCACTCAGACCCCCTTTATTCTGCTTTGTTCACTGGAGTCCTGCCGGTGCTGTACCTAAGCATCAGAAATTTAATTTTTTTTTTAATCAGCAGGCAGATTTCTTTTTGCGAGGGATTTCTTTTATTTGGTGGGGCTTTGAGGCGTGCCACACATGGCAGCCCACAGGAAGTTTATGTCTTGATGAGTCTGCTGCCCTCAGAATTTGAGAAGGCACCTCTCTTAATTAACTTTCCTGAGGGGACTTTTCCTACACGAGGCCAGGATTTTAATAGGAGCTGTCAGGAAAATTATTGATTTTGCTGGTAATGTTTTTGAAATGGTGCCATTCTGGTAATTCCATCAGGTTCTCTTTGAAAGCTTAACTGAGAGCATTTTTATATCCTTCATTAGTTTTTTAATACATGATAATTCCCCCTAACTCATCAACACAAAGCAGGCTCAGCTGCCTGCTTGGTAACCATTTTTCCTATGTACAAACCTTTCCCAGCAATAATTACAAACCGAACAAATTATTACAGATATTCATTATAAAATACAATTTACGCTGAGCTGTGCTGCATTGTTACAATTTTCACAGCCATCACTTGCTCTTGAGTAAATGGTTTCATTAAAAGCACGAAGGGCAAACTTATTACACTTCTGACTCACAGCAAGCAGCACAAGAAATCATCCTGGCTGTTCCCTCCCAGTGCTTGAGGTGTTTACCCTGAACAAAATGGTGATTCTGCTGCCAAATACTTGTCAGTTTAACAGAGGGGCTCTGGGTGGGCAGTGCAGATGTGCAGGGCCAGGAGAGAGCCAGGAATCAGGGCAGTGTGGCCTCAGCCTCGCTCCCCTTCTTCCATGATGATGGGTTTCCAGTGCTGGGACCTGCCAGGAGCAGCAGAACCTCCTCCATCACCTCAGCTGGGGCTGGCTGCTCGTGGAAAAGGCAGAGGAGCCAGGGGTGGGGTGGGAAACATTTCTTTGAAAGGCAGAGCATTCAGGCTTGGGCAGGGAGGGGACAACAGAAGAGTAAAGGGTTAAAATGCCTGGGTGCTTGGCATTTAGCCAACAGCACATTTATTTTTAGAAATATTTTTAAAGTATTTTTTCTATTGTATTAGTCTAGTTTAGCATCTTTATAGACTGTTATGCATATTTACACTTTTCTGCAAACTAATTTTTATATTTTAGGAACCGTTGTGCATGGCTACTCTTTGGTCTTGTTTTTTGGCTGTGGTTTTAATTTGGATTTTTTTTTATTACTTTTAGTTTGGGCTTTGATCTATATTTTTTTTAGATGGTAGGTGTTTGATAGTTGGCCTGTCAGCAGTAGGGCCTTTATTATATGTTTACAGGATGTTATTTAGCTAAGCAGACAGTTTAAGTATAGTATATTAACTATCACTACTATGCTTAATTTTATTAATTGCAGAAATAAAAAAACTATATCCATACAGCAAAGCTACTTTAACATTATGCATATAATATTTATTTTAACACTTGCAAAAAGCCAACAATATAATGTGTATTTATAACACCTTTGCAATGGCTTTGCCCTGCAGGAAGGACCACAGTAGCACAGGTCCACCACCCCAGGTTTGCTCACCTCCTGGTGAGCAGCTTTCAGCTGGGTGTTCCTGTGAGTCCCTGAAAAGAGCTGAAAAACTTCTGTGCTATATTTTTCCCCCCCTGGAAGAGCAATTTTTCCTTGATTGTGTGGCTCAAGAAGCAAATCTGTCTGCTGGTGGCCGCAGCCTCCCGTGAGGCTTTCAGCTTCCGTGGCGTGTGCTTGCGGCTCTGAGCAGTGACTCTGCCTTTGGACCCATCCTGCTGATGTTCTGGGGCAAATTCAGCAGCCCCTGGGTCCTGTGGGAGGGAATTGCTGCTCAGGTCTCTTAACAGAGACAGACTAAACCTTGAAGGCTTGGGACAGGACGTGCTGCTTGTACAGCAAAATTCAGGAAGTAAAATCTCACCCTCAGCGAAGCTTTCCACGTGCCTGCCCTAACCAGAAGGGCCATTTTTCCTTTGCATTCCCTTCACAGAAAGAGCCCTAGCTCCAGCATCCCTTTCAAGCTTGTAAATCAGAGCAGCTGATGATGATGCTGTTCCTGGATCTGGAGACAGAGTCTCTCCCATGCACTGAGCAGTGCATCGTGCTGGCTCCCAGAGCTTGTGCCCATGCACGTGTGCCAGCTCCAGGGGCTGTTCTGTACCACAGGGACGTGGAAAGGGACGTGTCTTGCCAAGACACACTGGGGGGCTGGCCCAGGCTGTGTCATGGCCGTGGCAGGGAGGATGGCACCTGCAGGTGCTCTGTGGTCCGTGCCCGTCCCGAGGCAAGCTTGGCTCCTGCCCTTGGCTTTTGTCCGTGCTGTCCCTCCAGCTGAGCCACCAAAGCCACTGTTCACTTGCAACAGCCCCCTTTTCCTGCTCTTCCCACCCTCCTCCACCTTCTTCTCCTGTTCCTCTCCCCGCTTCTCCTCCTCCCTTCTCCCCCCCTTACTCTTGAATCTCTATTTCTTCTTCTCTGTTCCAGCAAAACGATATCAATCAAGGTGATAGATGATGAGGAGTATGAGAAAAACAAGACCTTCTACCTAGAGATCGGGGAGCCCCGGCTGGTGGAGATGAGTGAGAAGAAAGGTGGGGGATGTGCTCCGGGGCCGAGCCCAGCCTGTGTGTCCCTGTCTGGCTCACTCATGTCTGGCACCTGCAACACCAGCTCACATCCCCGGGGCCTATGGAAAAGGGCAGGAGCAAGGCCACCCCCGTCCCCCCCTGAACACAGCCTGTCCCCCAGAGCGCCAAGGGACGAGCTCAGGTGGTGAGGACGCTCCTGCCCTTCCCCACAGGCCCCGGGGGGATGTGCAGCCCCTTTCCCCCACCCAACCATCTCTGTCACCACCACGGCACCCGGGCGGACGTGACCTGCATGCGGCTGTGCCGTGCCAATCATGTGTTTGCCTTTGTCTTGTGTTCCCACAGGAAATTCATTACCCTCAGGGTGCTTGACCGTGAGGAGTATGAGAAAGAGTGCAGTTTCTTCCTTGTGCTTGGGGACCCGGTGTGGCTACGACGAGGAGTGAAAGGTGTGAGAGTAAAACCAGACCAGCTCTCGAGACGCTGCCGCTCCCTCTGTGTCTCCCTACTCTCACACTCCTTTCTCCTCGCTGCTCGGCCGGTTTGCCCTCCCTCCTCTGAAGCTTGGCCGCTGCACCTTTTTGCTCTGTTCTCTTCCCTCTTTCCTTTGGAGAGGACCCCACCCCGCTGAGGGAGAGAGGAGCGCTGCCGGGAGCACCCCGGAGCATCCCCGGCCCCTCGGAGGCGTTTTGGGAACGCTGCCCTGCCCAGCAGCAGGTGCACCTTCACTTAATCAAAGAGAGCACCCAGCCCCGACAAGTGAAAAGGGCAACGCTGCATCGTCTTTATCAGAAGATGAAGCAGCTGTCACTTGAAATAAAGCGCGTGGCCAGAGCAGCAATTTTAGCCTTTTTGTGCTGGGATCCGAAAATAGACAAAAATCACAGCCCAAGCAGGTAATGCCATGAGATGCAATCAGTTCAGGTAAATCAGGTTACGCTCAAATGAGGTTTCGTGGCTCTGCATTGGATAATAGCTCCTCGCAGGAATAATAAAAACGATTTCCTCTTTCATCACATTGCTAAACCCAGTGCCAAACCTCCCAAAACAAAGGCAGAGTTCACCTATTTTCCCATGCTTTTTTTTTTTTCCTGCTAGGAAACTAAGTGAGGATTAATGGCAGTGGCTGGTTCTGCACAGGACTGGTGGCCGAGCAAGAAGCAGTTTTAGAGTTACCTGAGAGATGGACCATCATTAAAGCCATTGCAGGAGGTTTGGTCTGTCTGCCTCGGAGCTGCTTTCTAATTTCTGGGACATCAGCTCTCCCTCCAGCAGGCATTAGGCTGTAATATTTATTTGATAGAACAGAGAAGTGCCTCAGTGGTCCCCACACTGGGTGGGGACATGGCACGCTCCTCTTCAGCTCAGGTAATAAATCCGCTGCATCGTCCCCTCCATCAGCTTCCCTGCTGCTTTACCTGACTACCCAACAAAAGCTGGGCTCAGAAATCAGACACTGGCATGACTCAGGCCCTGCAGGTGGGCTCTGTGTCACTGAATGGTGCTGGTGGCATCTGTGGAGCATGGACAGGACTGCCAGGATAAAGTTACACGTGGACGACTCAACTCAGCAGCTCCACCCTTGCCCACAGGGGCCAGCATGGGCCCAGCCTTGCAAGTCCAGCAGGAGCAAACAAGCTTTCCAGATCCAAGGTTTAAAAATTGTGGTCCCAGCTCTGGAGATCACAGCTGAAATTTTTATCTAAAAAATAAAAAGAAAAAGAAAAAAAAAAATCTCATCTTCCTGGTCACAAAGATAACTGGGGAAACCTGAGAGAAGCTCAGGTGGAAGACAAGACAAAACTTTAAGGGACTGTTTAAAGCTGCTATTTGCTGCTTTGGCCATGCAATTTTTATTTGGTTGGTTTTTTGGTTTTTTGGTTTGTTTTTTTTTTTTCTTTTAAATTTGTTTCTTTGTACTTTGGTACAAGGAGCACGGAGGCAGGAGGAGCAGTGCTCTCAGAGAGAGGAGGGCGTCTCTGGAATGTCCCCCCTGGGCTGTGGTGGGGCCCAAGATCCATCAGGGCACTAAGGGAGAGGATTCTTCTTTTGTTTTGGAGATTTAAAACGTGGAGCAACAAGACCCTTGAGCCAAGCCTTGCCACAGACTTCTCTCCCCTCATTGTCTGTGCCAAAAGTGCAGCTGCCACCGGAGCCATTGCTCCCTGTCAGGCAGCTGGAGGAGGTCAAAGCCAGAAGCTGCTGCACATGGGACATCTTGTGTCCCCCCAGGGCAGAACTGCCTCCAAGGCCAATGGAAGATCTTGCACATACAATTCAAAAGGAAAAAAAAAAAAGAATTTTTTTGGAGTGTGTCTCTTAATCCCATATCCACCCCGTGTTTGCAGTGTTTTTTATTTTAAATCCACAATCCCATGAAACATTTCTGTTTAGTGTTTTTCTCTTAACAGTAATGGTATCCTGCAGCTTCACAGATCTGAAATCTCTGCCCTGGGATCTGGTGTCTTTCTGTGGATGTCCCTTTTGATTTCATTATTCATTTACTTTTCTTCTTCTGTGTTTGTCTCTGTCTCCTTCACAGCCCTGTTGTTGAATGAGCTTGGTAAGCGCGCATTCATTTCTCCTTTCCATTTTTCTGGTTTGCATATTTCTGGAAGACAATCGATTTTGCTTGATGTTTCCCTTTGCTCACAGCATTCTCTTTTAGGGTTGTCAGCACTGTTTAAGTGAGCTGAGGTACCTAATGCCCCACCTTTCCTTAGAGCAGAGCCCCAAAGTCACCGATATGAGGAGGTGGTGCAAGGAGCATTTTTGGGAGGGTGGTGCTGTTACAGGCAGAGTAAACCTGCCTGCATCCCCAGACACAAACCTGTGCCACACAAATTAACCCATCACCTCTAAACTGGCGTGGCAGAAACAGGATTTCCTGCCCACTTAGGGATGCTTGTGGCCGGGCAGGAAAGTTGGCCAGTCCTTTTGGAAGAGACAGTACACACTTTGCCTCCTGTCTCGGGGAGACTTAGAGAGCCGAAGCAGCCTTTGAATCTCCTTGCTGGCCACCTCCAGGATAGGGCAGCTGGGGAGGGAGGCAAAGCCACCCTCATTCCCCAAAGCACCCACAGCCCCAGGGCAGACTTTACCCCTTCCACAGCTTATATTGGACCCCAAGGGGAGGCAGTTTGCAGATGTGGGTTGAAAAGCCTGTGTTCAGGTCTCCCCACGCCATCCCTGGGGCTCCATGTCCACAGTGGGGCAGGGCAGGAGCACCATGTCTGTGCTGATGTGCAAATGCTAATCCTCATTTATTCTCTCTCTCTCTCTCTCTCTCCCTTTTTCTCATTTTTGGTTTCATCTAGGTGGCTTCACCATCACAGGTATGGATTTCTACTCTTCCCCTGTGCCCCTCATTCCTTTCTCTTAATGCCCATATGCTCACCCCGCTCTTTCCTCTTGGTTTCCTCTTTGCTTTTGTTCTGTCCTGGAGGGAAACTCTGGAACGGTAAGCAGGCGCTGGGCCGGTCCCACTAACAGCCTGTCCCCTCACAGAGTGCTCTGCCTGCCACACACACTTAACCCCACCTCGGGGAGGGTGTTCTGCCACCCCACCCCATGTCTTGGAGCAGGGTGGCCTTCCCTGTTGGATGCAGTTGTCCCCTCCCTGTGCACAGGGCTCTCCCCTCCCTTCCCAGCCCCAGGCGGGCTGGACAGCACAGGAGGAGAAGCTCCTGGGTGCCATCCCCTCAGGAGCCCTGGAAATGTAATTCAGGTTTAGAAGGCTCTGGCTCCAAGGTGGAGCCTGCAGGAGGAGAAGGGCTTTTGTCAGCTCAGTGCCACCTGAGCAGGCAAGGGAGCAGCACTAACCCCGTGTGACACGAGAGTGGAGTTCACTAACTGCACGGGGACAGCTCACACAGTCCCCCCTGCTGATCTCCTGTGATCACTCCAATAGGCAAACCTGTCCTCAGGAAGGTCCAGGCTAGAGATCATCCTCTTCCTTGCACCGTGGTCTCCATCCAAGGTACCTGTGCTGTGGCACCGTGTCAGTCCCACGAGGACTGTCTGGGGTGTTTGCTGACAGATGAACCCCGGTCCTTTTCAGCCCTGATGTTCTTCTGCCCAGCCCTCAGGGGGACTGGAAGGGAGTGCCGTGGGATGTGCACAAGGGACAGGGACAAAGGGCCTGCTGCCTGCAGTGCCCCAGAGGCTGCACAGATGACAGTGGAGGTGCAGACCTGCCTCACTGATCTCCTAGTCCCTCTGCTGCCTCCTCTTTTAGGGTTTGGGCCAGGCACTGGCCTGTGGATGGCTTCTCACATCTGTGCTGTTTCCTCCAGCCTTGCCATCACAGCAGGCACTGGCTGCCAGCCCCTCTCCAAGGCAAAGCCCTGCTCAGGAGGAGGCAGAGCCAAGATCTCATGTGTGTCCCAGCCCTGGGGCTGCTGCCAGTGCTCTCTTGTTGGAACAGGCTGGTGGAATTACCCTGACTGTACCTCAGTGCAGACCTGGAGTGCTGGGCAGTGGAGCAGCCTGAGTGCTGGTCTTTCCCCTCCCCAGCATCCCCGTGGGAGAGGCAGCAATTTCCAAGCAATGAGCTGTTCCCCAGCCCCAGGATGAGCAGGACTCCTCCTGAGGTTGGATGAGTTGCAGACCCCTTGGTAGCATTCCATAAAACTACCCTCCTGTCTGTTGCTCCTCCTCCACTGTCCTGTCGCTCATGCTCCCACCTGGAGCCTCCTGACCTCCCCCTCTGCCAGGAGGCCAGATGCAGAGTGAGCAGCTGGGCCTGCTTCACCCACGGGCTCTTTGCTTTGCAGAGGAGAATGAAGAAAAGCAGCCACTGACCAGCAAGGAGGAGGAGGAGCGTCGGATCGCAGAGATGGGGCGCCCGGTCCTGGGGGAGCACACCAAACTCGAGATCATCATCGAGGAATCCTATGAGTTCAAGGTACTGGTCACATCCTGCAGCCCTGTTCTCCTGCCCCCCTGGCTGGGGACCCTCCTTTTGGGTTTTTCACAGCCCTGGGAGGCTGATGGTACTGGAGCAAAGCAAGACAGTGCACCGAGTCACACACAGAACAGGAACTGGGATCCCAAATGCTGCAGGTTGCTTTAAAACAGCGAGTTTTACAGTTCTCACAGTGAGTTCTACATGCTGGTCCTGCTCACAGGCAGCCTTGAGTGAGCCCCAAGCCCAGCACTCCCAGTGCAAAGGGCTGGTAACCCCAAATGCAAGTGGTGGTTGTGCAGCTCGGCTGCTGTGAATGCACGTGCCAGGCCAGGAGCTGGAAACTGGCCATTCCATTACCTTTTCCATTTTTTCTGTAGTACAAAAATGTAACAGGCCACCCTTACTGTGGCTCTCAGACGGTTCAAACTCCCATCCATGAGCAGGCTTCCAAAGGTCTTTTTTAGCAGCAGGGAATGGAATTGCAAGTGCTTACATTTGGGTTTGCTGCTGGCTCTCTCCAGCTTAAAATCTGCTGAGCTTGTCCCACAAACACACGGCCCTAAGCACTGGCACTGCTGGGTTTTAGCCCAGTATCTCCAGCCCCTGATTCTCTGCTCTGCATCCCCAGAACACGGTGGACAAGCTGATTAAGAAGACGAACCTGGCCCTGGTGGTTGGCACAAACAGCTGGAGGGAGCAGTTCATCGAGGCCATCACTGTCAGCGCGGGTGAGTTACCATCGCCCTCGCTCCCAGCTCGCCTGGGCTGCACCAGGAACACAGACTGTAGTGGAGCAGCAGGAGGCAAAGCAGGTGGCAGAGTTATTTACAGCTCCTGCATAAACAAGGCAGCTGATGAAAGCCTTTTGTGAGGGCACCTTGTCTCGTGTGTAGGAGACCTTCTGCGTGAAGTGTGTCTGTAGCACCAGGCAGAGCAACGCCTTGGCTGGCAGCAGACGGTGGGGAGGGGGAAAAGTCAGTTCAGTGGGAGAGATCTGGGAGCTGAGCACGGCGTGGAAACTCAGAGTGGCATAAATGATGCTGGTGTGAAGCAACAGTGCTCCCCTTCCCTGGTTCTCCCTGTACCTCTGCGCTGAGGACAAGGCAATAGTGAGGGCGGAACCCCAAAGGCAGTCACTCTCTGCCAGCCAAAATTTGCCCTGCTTTCTGGAATTCCTGCTGCCCCAGCCAGCTGTGGATGGAGGATCATGGCTCAGCAGCCCGGTAGCTGCAGCAGCACATGGTGTCTGTGGTTGAAGCAGATCCTGTGTGATCTTATTTTCCATCCCTTGGAGAATTGCCTTTCCCTCAAATGCCCTGTTGTACCATTCTCACAGGTGCCAGTGCCATGTTTACCAATATGCCTACAGGATATATTATCATTCCCATATATGTGGAAGAGGAAAGAAAGAAAGAAAGGTCTCCTCCAGATGTTGTTTTAACAGCTGGAAACACTATTACTTACTGGCTGGATGTTACAACCTCTCAGCCCAGCCCGGGCACACACTTTGGGGCAAAATCAACCAGCTTAAATTAAATCCCTGGGGAAGGCAATTACCTCTCATTTGGCAAACTGTGCACTGAAATGCATGGGGGAGCACTCAGCTCCCTCCCTCTAACTCTGCTGTACGAGGTAACCTCTGCCCAGCACCAGGTAATTAAAAAGGATGGCACTACCCTTTACCCTCTGGAAAGCAAGGACTCTGTGCAGCAGCTTTCTCCTCAGATTGTGATCCCTCCTCTCGTGGCACAGCTCTCCTCAGAGCCTCCAGGCAAGAGCCTCCCATTATTTTGGATTCAGCATGAACTTATCATGCAAGACAATCCTTGCTGCAGGTTTTGTAGCTAATATGGCTAAACTAATCTATGCCAGAACCAATTATGTAATTGCATCCCATGTTAAAGCAAAGACGGTCACTGATGGTTGGATCTCATATCTGGGGGGGATATAAAGGCTGCAGTTATGTGGAAATCCAGTTGCCCCCATGTCTTGAATATACTGCCATGATCAGAGCCAACAGATGATTAACAAGTATTTAATAAATGGGATTTATTTTGGTGGACATGAGCTGTCCCCTGCAGTTGTGGATCAGTAGTTTGTCTCTGAGCTCTGGAGGTACCCAGGCTTTAGCTTTGTGCCAGATAAGTTAAAATGCCTTAAACACTGGAAGCTGGGTTTGAGTTTTTCCCCCACAGCTCACCCTGGTGAAAGTCACCCATCACCACTTCAAAATGTAACATCCCAGCTGAAAAAAAGAAACATCAGCTCCCCATTTCCCACCCCGCGATCAACTCCAGGCAGTGTTTGCAGGGGGATGGAGCAGCAGAGGGTGAGGTCTGTGGCAGGGCAGTGCAGGTGCAGACAAGGCTGTGCCATTCTGGCATCAAAGACGTGGAAAACCAGCGGACAAAATGCAAGGGGTGTCTTTAACACGACTGACAGTGGCCGTGGCATCCCGAACATTTGTGACTTAGAAACTCATCCTTGTTTCTTAGGGGCAGCAGGAAAGCTCCCACAGACTGAGTTGGAAAAGTGTCACTTCCCCTTCAAGTCTGGGAGTGGTTCCAGTGTGAGCAGGAGGAGTTTCTGACTGTGCCACAGCAGTGATGTTGTGCAGTGCCAGGCTGGGGAAGCCCCGCGTTGGCCACGCAGCCTGCCCGGGGCACAGGCTGGCCAGCAGGCTCTCCAGACAGCTCCTCAGAGCTGCAGGAGGCAGGCAGGGGGTCCCCAGCCCCCCTGGGCTCCCTGCTGGGGTCAGCCCCACACCCTGGGCACTCCCTGCAGGCTGGATGCCAAGTGGTTTTGCAGAGACAGGTGAGGTGCCAAGGCTCAGAGCAGAAAGGGAGTTCCCACTGACCGAGGAGAGACCAGACATGGAGGAACAGGCAACCAGAGCTTGTTGGGAAGCGTGTGAAGGGGCAGGGAAATGGTCCCCAGCAGGACAGCCAGCAGTGACTGAGCAGGGAGGCTTTGGGGCAGGCAGAAATCCATTTCTTGATCCCGGTTTGCAGCAGGGGTAAGGTGAAGCACCAGAGCAGCTCAGCAGCCATCACAGCCAGCTGCCTTTCCAGAGAGGTGGCAGCAATTGCAGGAAAGCAGCTCGGAGCGGCTCAAAAGGGGCTTCCCTGTGGGAGTCTCCAGGAGGCAGGAGCTGCTCTGGGTGGGTTTTCCTGCCCAGTCAGCTCCGGCCAGCACAAGGTTGGTTATTCCCCACATCTTCTGGGGGAGGGGGCCGAGTCCCAGAAAGCATCTGGTGGTTAAACTGAGGTAGAGGTGCTGGCACCAGGCTCTGCATTTTCTGAAGTTCAGGTTGGGTTTTTTTAAACCATTGCTTCTGGGGTGTCTCTGTGTGCTGTGGAAAGGGGCAAGGAAAGGCCATTAAGCCGCTCTGATGATCGCTCAGAAAACAAAATACTTGGAAGTCAAGGATTTCCAGAGCCCAGACCACAAGACATTCTGGGGGCTGCTCTTTGCCCTGGAGCTTTGCCCAGCCTCCCCCAGGACGAGCAAATCTGATCAGGCACTGCTGGTTTTCCTGCAGGGGAAGATGACGATGACGATGAATGTGGGGAGGAGAAGCTGCCCTCCTGCTTTGACTACGTGATGCACTTTCTGACCGTCTTCTGGAAGGTCCTTTTTGCCTTCGTGCCCCCCACAGACTACTGGAATGGCTGGGCCTGCTTCGTTGTGTCCATCCTCATGATTGGCCTGCTGACAGCTTTCATTGGCGACCTGGCATCCCACTTTGGCTGCACCATCGGCTTGAAGGACTCGGTCACGGCCGTCGTGTTTGTCGCCCTGGGGACCTCAGTGCCAGGTAAGCACAGCCAGGGGGTTTGTGGTGAGGGTCCTTCTCCACCCAGGGCTCAGGGCTGGCTTTGGCTTTGGCTTTGGCTTTGGCTTTGGCTTTGGCTTTGGCTTTGGCTTTGGCTTTGGCTTTGGCTTTGGGCTGGGGGACAGCTGGATCCCGAAGCACAGGTTTGAGATACACGTGGAAATCAATTTCCTGTCTCAGGTGGGCTGGAGGGATAGAAGCAGGATGTGGATTCAGCCCTGTGGGAATTGTTTCAAGGACCACAAAGACTCTGCAGTGTGTATTTCTGTGGGCAGCCTCCGTGGTATCCACTTTCAGAGTGGGAATTGGGCTTCAGCTGAAATGCTGCCTGCGTTGGCAGTCCTGCATTTTAAGCATCTTCTGCTTTAACCTTGCTCCTGGGTGAATTGAGTGTGAGTCTCCACTCAGGGCACATTTTCCAGCATGGACACCTTTGTGTGAGACCAGGTTCAGGTGGATCAAGGTTGCTGAGGTTGCTGAGCTGGGGGAGCTGCAACTTGCAAGCTTGAAATGCAGCTTGTGAAGCTCTGGGTATTCCCACATCAGCTGGTGTAAGAGAGCCTGTGCCTTTCACTCACCTTCTCCCATGGGCTGTGCTGGGCAGGCAGAGCCTGATTTCTGGACAAGGAAAATCTCTGAGCCACCCCAACCATCCCTTGCATCGGTCACACCTTCCCTCACCACCTTCAAACTTCCAGTTACCAGCACCCAGGTGCTCAAAGATCCTGAAATTGTCCTGAAATGCTACCAAAGGCAAAGAGAAGAAGCAGCAGAACCAAAAGGAAAAACAGATTTGGGGCAAGGAACAAAAGGAGCATTTTTCAGACCTCTGGCAGTAGAGTCTTTAGGCAGAAGGTTTGCAGGGCTTCTTCACATGTTTGACAGTGAAAACCTTCCCTCATGCTTTTGCTGACATAAGGCAGCATTTAAGAAGTTCTTTTTTGGAATCCATTGGGCTACTCTTGTTTCAGTTGGCTCCCAGGCTGTGTTGGCTGGGTGCAGGCTGAGCTCCTCCAAGCCTGCTTTCCAGGAGATGGGCAGGCACCAGGGGAGAGTGCAGAGGAATGACACTGACAGGGACCTTCCCTGCACTGACAGCACTGCTCCAGCTTGCACAAGTGCAGGTGGTTGTTTCTAACTCACCCCTTCTCCCCCGTGGCAGCTGCAGAGCCGTGGAGGCATCAGCACTGTCCCACAGCTCTATTTGCCTTCCCTTAGCAATCAGGTGCATTTCCATGGCAGCTTCTTTTTAAAAATAAAGCAGACTTTTGATTTCTTTGCTGCAAATGGTGTGCCCATCCCCTCCTGTTCTGTGGAACTGGATCTTTGTGCCAGGCTGCACTTTGCCATCTCACCTTGGAGCCCGCTGGAAAGGAAATTCTGTAGAATAAAAAAAGGTGAAATATGACCTCGTTGTTTTCTTTTCCTGAGCCACACTGGGCTGCCTGTACCCAAGGTGATCTGGGAGTGCAGATATGTTCAGGATTCATCTTCTCATTGTTAGCTGAGAGTGCTCACCCCAACAAACCCACGGGCTAAACCCCTCCTGCTCCTCCTTCCCCCTGCAGATCCAGAGTGGGTTTGGATATAAAATCAGCACTTCCCCGTGGTGCAGAGCAGTGTCATGCTGGTCTGCCTGGCACAAGGTTTTTCCATTAAAATGGCCCGCCAAGTTTTATCACTGGTACTAGAGCTGGCAGAGCACCTGGGCAAGCGCGCACCCACCCGGTTTTTCTTCCCAAGGGATGGAGGATGACCAAGAGTCAGGGCCTGCAAGAGGCACCGGACTTCAGGGAGGCAGAAGGTTCTAGAGGCCGTAGTGGGGGAACCCCTGTATTTCTGACCACTGAGATCTCCCTGCTGTGCATTTCCAGACCCTGATGGTCCGCAAGAATGACAGCCCCCGATTCCTTGGAATTCCCGTTAGAAGGGGCTGCACCCCATCCCCTTACCCATTACTGTCTTTCCCCAGGCTGCCCCCTTTCCCTGGGCGTTTGCTGAGGCTCTGTCCCCCTGTCCCCTTTGCAGACACGTTTGCCAGCAAGGTGGCAGCCACGCAGGACCAGTACGCGGACGCCTCCATCGGGAACGTCACCGGGAGCAATGCGGTGAACGTTTTCCTGGGCATTGGGGTGGCCTGGTCCATCGCAGCCATCTACCACGCAGCGCACGGACAGGCCTTCCAAGTCTCCCCCGGCACGCTGGCCTTCTCCGTCACCCTCTTCACCATTTTTGCTTTCATCAGCGTGGGAGTGCTGCTCTACCGGCGGAGACCCGAGATCGGAGGTGAGCTGGGCGGGCCGCGGACTTCCAAGCTGCTCACGTCCTCCCTCTTTATCCTCCTCTGGCTCTTGTACATATTCTTCTCATCTCTGGAAGCCTACTGCCACATAAAGGGCTTCTAAAAGGGACAATCAGAGATAGTAAATATGTGTATATCTATATATATCTATATAGAGCGATATATAGGTATAGATATAGATATAAAGCTGTGTATAATGAACAGAGAAAGAATAAAAAGAGATTTGCCATGTTCAGACACCTGCTGATGGAAAGCGGCTTTGGAGCATCCTTTGAACTAGGCAGGACCCCAAAGCCAGCAGGACCCCTCCCCAGGAGCCAGGGGCAGGGCCCTTTCTGCAGACTCGACCGACGGGAGCGGCCGTGGGCACCGAGCCCTTCCCGCCGCGGCTCCCAC
>VYXD01014767.1:294961-310440 GCA_013397195.1 Hylia prasina | reverse complement strand
AGCTCTCCTCCTACTCCTCTCTCCTTCCCCTCATCCCGCAGGTCCGAAGCGAAGGCGGGACGGACGGACCTGATTTTCCTCATCCGGTTCCGGCACTGCTGCCTGCTCCGGAACCAGCGCTGCCTCCTGGCTTACCTGTGAGTTCCGCTCGGTTCCTCCCTGCCAGCGCAGGGTCCCCGGGGCAGGCTGTTGGGACTCTCGGTCCGGGCAGGTGGCTTTTCCACGAGCAGCAAGGCAGCTGTGGAATTGCTTCCCCTTGTGTTCATTGCTGATACCGCCGCAAAGAGAAGGCTCTGCTGCCTCCTGCTCTTTCAAAGTTCCCATTGCTGGACCTCGCGGCTGCCTGGGGGTGTTGCCAGCACTCGCCTCAGCAGAGGTGGTGGGTTTGCCCCGTTTCTTCCCCCAGGTATGACCGGTTGCTACGGATCCGAGCACTGAGGTGGGAGTACGGCAGCGTTCTGCCCAACACCATCCAGTTCCACATGTCAGCAGAGGAAGTGAGTCAGCCCCGTTTCAAACTCTTCCCCTCTTTCCACATATTCCTTCTGATGGATTAGTTAGTGCAGTCAAAATAATGTAGTCTTTCCCCCGCTATAAACATGACATTTAACATGTCTTCCTGTAAATACTTGTGTGTGTTCATTGTCTGTGGGTACAACCCACAGGCGGAGTGGTTCAATCGGTACAAAAAGTCTCTGGCTACCTACATGAGGTCAGTAGGAGGAGAGGAGGGGCTGGATCTCACACAGGACATCAAACCTCCTAAAAGCCTGTACATTGAAGTAAGTGCGAGATTTCTGGCTTCAATCTGGGAATAAATGTTTTCCTGACTGTCTCTTCTCGAGCATTTCATCCCCGTCCCAAGTCAGTTCATCAAGCAAAACCTTTCAGAGTTCCACAGCTTTCACGGGCTTCTGTGTTTTACTCTGCCTGCCAGCATTTTACTCCTGCTGAGGGCACAAAGTGTGTTGAGAGATGGCATTTCTAATCTGCAGGGGGTTTGTGGTGGGGTGAGTTACCCAGTGAGAGGTTTTTGCAGAAGCTTGACTAACTAGACCAACTAGAAACCATGTTCCCATGCTAAGGACTGTTACCTAAAGGGGGTGGTTGTTGTTTTTCACTCTTTCTCACAGAGCTGTGTTTGCACTTTGCAGGTGAGGTGTTTAAGAGACCATGGGGTTTTTGAGGTGGATGATGGCACTACCATCCTGCTGAAGAAGAACAGCCAGGTACCTGTGGCAGGAGTGTGCTCTGTTCTCTTCCTTCCCTTTCACTCTCGTGACATCCCCCTGCTCGTGCAGTCCCTGCACACACAGCTCCTTGCACAGGGCACTGGATGTGCAGCACAGCAGAGCTGGCTGTGTGCAGCAACAAATGCAACAAATCCAAGGAGGATTTGTGTGTGTGTTTCTGTGCAGCACTTTTTACCACGCTGGAAATGCGAGCAGTTGATCAGGCAAGGAGTCCTGGAGCACATTCTGTCCTGAGCGTGCAGGACAGAGGGACAGCTCTTGCTTGGTGGCCTGCCCAGCGTGGGGACTGAGCTCTGCTGTGTGCAGGACTTCAGACACCTCAGTATTTCTGCTGTGGCATCCTGCCACTCCTCCTAACAGCCTTTGATGCCTTAAAACCACAGCTCTTGATGAGCAAAGGGTGCACGCTGGTAATGTAGCAATCCTGGGAATGCAGGATAGCAGGGGGCACAGCTACAACCAGGGTTTGTGAATCTGTTTTTGTCTGGAGTAGTTCTTTGTTCACACTGTGCATGTGGGAGCAAGACACCAACTGGCTGGGCTCTGGAAGCCAGGAAAACTCCATGGCTGCAAAATAAAGAACTCCTTCAGTCTCTTGGGTTTTTAAGAGTTAATGTGTTCATTCAGCACTCCAGATTAGGCAAGAAACCTTGTCCCCATCAGAGACCCACAAATGTTGTTTCTTGAGGTGCTGTGTGAATGGTCATTGCAGTCTGGGTCATGGGCCTGGGGTTTTCCCAGGGGTGGGAAAGGGAGCAGAGGGTTTTAAGGGTTCTGGTTAGCACAAAACCAGAATAAGGCTGAAGAGCTGCTTTCCCTGTCTGCTGCTCAGCTCTTGCACTGTGTCTGGGAAAACACTTGGAAAAAAAACATGAGCCCTAGGTAAGAGCAGAGGTTTGCTTAGCCCCCATCTCAGACTGGAGCTGAAAAAGCCAGTAGTTGGGGAAGAATGCAGGAACAGGATAAATGCCTGGGGCATTACAGCGTTGCTCTGCCCTGCTCACTGCAGAGGCAACAGTCTGGTTGGTTTTGGATCCTGGGCTCAGGCTTTAGGAGGAGCTGTTGGGAATAAATGTTCAGCAGCAGCTGGGGAAGGTTACTGAAATACAGAGCACACTGGGGATAGCAGGAGGTGCTGTACATTACAAACATTTTAATGCCACAACTCAGCTTTCGTGCTCGGAGTGAGCCAGGCACAGGGACCTGCAAGCCCTTCTGCCCTGGCTTTCCACATGGAACTGTGGCTCCAACGTCAGCCTTCTGCAGAGAGGGAGCACCTGCACCACCACCAAACGCTGCCAGAGAAAATCCTGTGGGATGGCTGCCCTGAGACAGACACTGCCACTGAGAGAGGCACCAAGGCTGCTGCTGTCAGTGGGAAAATTCAGCTGTGCACAGGACCAATTTCCTCAAAGGACTCTGGGCTCCCATTTGCTGTTCTCTGCACAGGGAAACCCTGGCAAGACCAGAGAGGACAAGGCTGATTTCCCAGCCCAGCCATACCTCCCATTCTGCACCTGACCAGCCCCAGCCAGGACCAGGGGCTGCCACTGCACATGTCCCATCACCCGCTCAGAGATGCTGGTGTGATTTTGCCAATAAGCTGCTTCAGAGCTGAGGCTTGTTCCTCCAGCATCTGGTTCTTCTCCTCCATGCTCCTCTGCTTCAGCTCAGCAGCCTGCAGGGCCATGGCAGACCTCCTGTTCTCTCCACGGAGCTCTTCAATCAATAGTTTGTTTCTGGAGAGCTGGGCCTAAAGCAGGGACAGGAGGCTCCAGGTTCAGCGTGCCCTGCAGGGGTTCCAGATGGGCAGGGACACACAGCACCAGCCCCTCCTGCACTCACCTGGGCATCTCTGAGCTGAGCTGCCCTCTCTGCCAGCACAGCTTCAGCATTCCTCAGACTCTGTTCCAGCCCCTCTGCCTGCTCCACAGCTGCCTGCAGCAGCTGCTCGTGTTCCTCCTGCAGTGGGCAAGGAAGCCTGTCTGGGTTGTGCCAGCACTGTCCTGGCCTCTGGCAACCCTGCACTGTGCCTTTCCCCAGGGGCTGTCCATGGACCCTCACACTCCTTGAGGCAGAGCAGGGGGTGCTCAGGAGAGGTGCAGGACACCAAGAGCAGTGGGACAGACATCCAGAGCATCACAACCTTCCCTAGGTCTGCACCCAACCAGTTTTAAAGACAAGGCACAGATTTTTCAGCAGTGTTTTCTATAAAAATAAGCCACTGGCCTCCCCTCTCCCAGCCATGTCCAGGAAAGCTCAGGGAGAGACAAAGTCTCCTTGGATGCAATCCTTGTGCCAGCTCATTACAATTCATTGGGTTTTAATTTGCCCTGTCTTTGCCCAGAAGACAAACTCACAAAAACCCAACACCTGGTTGCTCAGTGCCCCAGAGACAAATCCCCCTGTTTGAGTGCAGTCACTGGAGGATTCAAGAATCATTAAAGCTGTAGCTGAATTTGAAGCTAAGTGCACTTTCCACGTGGGTTCTTTATATCCAGCCTCTTCCACCCAAACCTCTGGTGGCTCCAATCACAGCTGCCTGCCAGGCCAGCAGTGTTCCCTTCACAGTACCCTTGACTGAGCTCCTGCAACTCCCTGCTTACCTGGGTCCTGAGCAGCTGCCTGCACGTTTGCTCAGCCTGCTGCTGGAGGCTTTCCTGGAGCTGCTGAGCCTTGCACTGTTCCTCCCTCAAGGTGTTTTGCAGCTGCTCAAACTGCTGCTTTGGCACCATGTTGTTTATCTGGGCCTGGGCCTGCTGCAGCTGCAGGGCGTGCTGGGCCTGGGCCAGGCTCAGGCTGGCCTTGGCTCCCAGGAGCTGTAACACAGAAAGGTTGACAGCTGCTTACAGCTTTGAGCTGACAAGGGGACAGGCCCAGGCTGTGTTCTGGGGGAGAGGAGAGCCCTCAGCCTCAGAGCTGCAGGACCATGGCAGTGCTGCTCACTGGGCAGCCTGCAGAGCAAGGTATTGAGCCCTGAGAGCTGCAGGAGGAGAACAGAGACCCTCTGCTGAGAGGTGCTCCCCTCTCTGAGAGGAGCAGGAGTTGCTGGAGGGATTCTCTGGGAGGGAATCCCAGCACCAAGGGCCACGAGGGCAAGAGATAGAGGGGGCTGCTCACCTGGGTTCTTGGATACATCCCAGGCTAGCTGTGATGTACTTAATGTCTTGTACTACATGTCCTCTGCTTCCTGTCACCAGCAAAGGGCAACTGGGAAGCAAGTCTGGTCTAACGTTGCACTAGGGCTGCCTAGGAATGGCTGGCATGGCAAAGCTGCACTTTGGAAAGCCAGTCCCCAGGGCAGAATGCAGGAGAGGGATGTTAACACACTGAAAGGGGTCTCACACAGGCTCTCCTCTCTGTCCTGGTGATCTGAGTTACTCTGCTCTGACCACCTTGTCTCCCCCCAGCAAGCCTTGTCTGGATGCTGCTGTCCCTTCCCAACCCCTTATCCAGTTCTACCTCTCTTCCTCTCTCAGCTGAGCTCCTGCCACCCCTGTGTCACCTCCCCTCAGCCCAGCCAGCCTGCACAGGACAAGGACAGGGGGGAATCACAGGGACAAGCAACCCAGGGCCTCTCCCCAGCTGCACCTGAACTGGCTCAGCCACATCTGAGCAGGAGGGAGAATCCTTTGCCCCTCACAAAGAGGAAGAGGACAGCTTTTTTCCTGGGGAGGGTGTCCAGCACAGCCCCAGGCAGGACAATACCACCATCCCAGAGACCACCGAGCAGCCTGGCACCAAATGAAGGACACCCACCTTCTCCTGAGAGGCCTGCAGCTGCTGCTGGAGCAGCTCCATCTGCAGCCAGCATGCTGCATGCCTCTGGTGGTGCTCCAGCCTGGCAGCAATCTCTGCTCCTCGTGGCCACTGGGCCTCCAGAAGCCTCTGGCTCTGCAGCTGGGCAGTGCCAGGGCCAGCACTGTGCCCAGCCCTGGGCTCAGGGGGCTCACAGCCCAGCTGGTGCCTCTTGACATCAAGATCCTCCTTGCCCTTCTCACTCTGGAAAAGGTTGAGAAAAAAAAAAAACGAACAACAAATCATGCACAAGAGGCTTGGGGTGGGAGCACAAGCAACAGAGACTTGACTGAGCCATGTGGGTTTGAGACTGGGACAAAGAGAAATCTCAGGGAGAAAGAGTAAAAGTGGTGGAAGTCATTAAAGACTTTCCCCTTCTGTAAGGCTTTTGTCACACAAGTTTTCACTGCTTTACAAGTTGTAAGATGAAGGTGGTTCTTCAAAGCAACACTGGCTTTGAATGTCTGAAACAAACATTTTTGCTCTCCTCTATGAACACAGACAGTTTTTGTCCTTCTAAATCCTTCAGCCAAGAGCCTGGCAGTTGGGGTTAATGGCTGCTTACCAATGCTGTTAACTCTGCTATTTCAGCAGCTCCTTCACCTTCTCTCTACCCAACTCACTCCCATTTTTCCCACTGGGAAGAGGGATAGGATCAGCTTCAGACCAGAGAGCAGCAAAGCACAGCCCCCCAGAGGAGAGCCCTGTTTTGGGTAGTCCCACATCTGGTTTTGGCCTGCAACAGAAAGCAAAGCCAAGCCCAAACAGCTGTGGCCCTGAATTGATGCAGGAGTGAGTCAAGTGCCTCTGCCCCTGCAGGTGACACTGCCCAGCTCGGGGCAGACAGCCTGGGGACATCCAAGTCCTGCAATGCTGTCAGAGGCCTGAAATGCAAGGGATGAAGAACAATGGGAGGGACAGTTTAGCAGATTGGTTTCATCCACACCAGATCTGTCTCTCTCCAGATTTATGGCTCAGTGGGTGACCCCAGTACCTATCTAAAGCTTTCCAAGGAAGAAATCCATCCCATCTCCTGTGCAGGGAGAAACAGCAGAGTGAGAAAACCATGCACAAGCCCCATTTACTCTGGCATTCTGTGCTGGCTCCCTGATCTTTTCCAATTTGGTTTCCAATGGCAGCAGGGACTAAAGAAAACTGAGAAAAAACCTTTCCAAAACTCAGGCAAAACATGTGGGGACAATCAAGAGACAACAGGAGAGAAGGGGCAGGTCTTCAAGGGAAGGGAAGTAAAGGGGAATAAGGACAAAGAGCATTGCCAGGGGAACACTGCTCCTAAAGGGAGACACAGCAGGCCAGAGGCAGGAGGAAGAGAGGATAAACAGTTTTTCAGTGATAACCTCATTCTTTCAGTCTCTTTTACGTATATGGTGAACTTTAAGAGATTTTTTCCTGCTTTTAAGATAGCAAGATCATCTAGCAAGTAGAGGCAGCTTTGCTGAAGGACCAACAAAGGAGTAATAAGAAAACACTAATGGAAGTTCTTTTCTATCTCTGTATTTTAAGACACAGCCTTCCCTGGGCACTGCCTCTAACACAGCCTTGTGGAACATGCATGGAAACTTAGAGTATTGAAATAAATGCACTAATGTAAGGGGAGTTTAGAAGTCTCACTTCAAACAGCTGCAGCCCTGCAATTCTGCCCAGGTTTTCTTCCAAATTAAAACAGCTCTCCAGCCCTGTGAAAAATCAGCCCAGCCTACTCTGGTATGAGCAGGAGGTGCACCCCTAATCCCCTCCTTAGCCCCAGAAAGAGAACAGTGCCAGACCTCAGGCTCAGTTTGTCCCTGTGCTGCATCTTTATTTCTTCTCTGCCCTGGCCCAGCTGCAGCCCTGGATGGGAAATGTCTTCAGTGTGCTGCTGTCCTACCCTGCCCCACCTCCAGGCTCCATTCACCTTTTTGCTCTCTCAGGCTATTAATTACAGCCCAGTACTTTGCAACTGTTTCTTCAAGATGTCTTTCCTGGTCTTCCATCTTGCATATCTCAGCCTTGAAACTTTCCTCACTGTCCTTCCTCTCCCCTCCCAAAGTTCACTGAGGGATCTCTGGTTTCTCACAAGACCCACACAAACATTTCACGAGGTGACAAGTGATTTCCACAGAGCCTTTGAGGCAGCCAGTAAGGCAAAGGCTCCAAAGCCTCCTGCCAGCTAAGACAGGCTGGAGAAGCACACGAAATAACCCCCCACAAGCCTGCTGGAGCAGATGTCTCCTCAGTCACACTCTGGCAGTTGTGCTTAGCAAGCAGTCAGGACATCTCCCCCCACCCCACTCACCTCGGTTTGCAGCTGCACCTTCAGGTCCTGCAGCTGCTCTTGGAGCTGCTCCACTGGGACTGACATTTCTGTAAACACAGAAGCAGGAGCAAGGCTTGGAGAGGGGTGTGGTGGCAGAGAGGAGCCCTGTGAGCGTAGGCCTACAAGCCAGGACTGATCAGGATGGCTGCAGCTTCATGCAGTCCATACAACCCCAAAAGATGGACGTTCCCCATCTGTCTGGCAACTAGTCCCAGGGCTGCATCACCCCTCTTGGCCAGAAGCTTTTATCTAATGCTCAACTTGAATTTTCTGACCCACAGTTTGCAGCTACTTCCTCTTTATTGAACTGTTTCCCCAACATCTTCAACGCTGAAAATCTGCCATAGCAGCCTAGTTCACAGGTTCCACCACCAGCTCTCAAGTTGGAAAACCCTGCTCTCCTCCATCTCCCTGCTCCCCACCACCCATCTTCTCCTCCTCCCCTCCCACGGCTGCCCAGTACCAGGACTGGCAGCAGCAGCTCAGGCACAGGCAGCCTCCCCATGCTCCCATGCAGACTGGGATGCAGAGGGGGCTTTGTTCTTGCTGGGAGGACGGGCACTGAGCCCTCCTGCACCTCCTTACCTGCTGCTGGCAGCCCTGGCCCAGCCCTGCTCTCCTGCAGCTGCAGGCGCAGCCTCTGCAGCTCCCTTCGCAGCGCTGCGTTCTGCTCGTGCAGCACCTGGAACAAACACTGCTCAGGGCACAGGACAACCTCCTGCAGCACCAGGAGCTCCCCCAGCCCCAGCACAGCCTTCCCACACAAAGGCAGACACGAGAGAATTCGGAGGAGCCAAAGAAGCAGCACAACCCCTGATTTCCAAGATGCACCGTGTGTATCACTACACACTGCAAAGCACAAAGCAGCTGCCCCTGAATGCAAAAGCAAGCAAAACCTGGGGCTTTGCAGACACCTCAGGGAGCTGGGCCTCCTGGGACCCTCTGACCTGAATAACCATGGGTAGAATCCAACACAGAGGAAATGTGATGGTCTCAGCACGAGCCCAGAGGTTTGTGTTTACACCCTCCAGACTCTCTGGTGGGCACACAGGCTGGCCAACAAGCACTGCTCTCTGCAGACAAGGCAGCCAGCAGGATTCAGGGCTCACAGGCCTCTGGGAGGGAACATTTCCAGGCTGCAGAAGGGATAAAACAAGGTAAGAAGGTGCTGATCCCACAGGAAGCACAGCACGAGGCAGGTCCTGCTGGTCTCCTGGTGCCAAGGCCAGCACAGGAGTTTATCCCATCTCCATCAGCAAGGAGTCCCAGAGCTGAACACCAAGCATTGAGCCACTTCCACAGAGCTGTCAGGAAAGGGGCAGGTGCTTGCTTCATTCCACATTCTCTATCCTTTACTGGAAGAAACAGCATACAAGGCATCCTGCATTCTTCTGGGCTGTCCACTTTGAGCAGACACCCAATTGCATCCCAGGTCCTGCCACCCAGGAAAGCGGTGTGCTGCAGGAAACTATCAACTAGGACACTTCCAATTAACAAATATTACTGAGACAAATGCAAACCCAGTTTGTTTGCTCTCCATTCTAAACAGGAAAGGGGGGCTGAGAGCATTCAGTGAGGGTAAAGGATAAACCTAAGTGGGTGCCTTCACAGGGGCAGCTGAAGCCTGAAGGTCAAAGCTTTCCACCCATCAGCATTCTCATGGACAACTCTGGGGCTGCTCAGCAAAAGAAAAAACAGCAGCAACTGAGCATGTTCAACCCTCTGGTGCCACCTGGAGCAATGCTGCACTGGATAGTGCTTCAGAATGTTTGCCTTTAGCTACAGCTTGGAGAAGGGCTGCCTGATGCATCCACAGAATGGCTTTGCTGAAAGCCTGCAGTTCGGGCCCTGCTGGGGGCATGTGACTGTCCCTGTCCCTGCTCAGGGGTGCTCCTCAGGCACACACAGCATCTGGGAACAAATGGGCAATGGGACAAGCACAGGACTCAAAGAACAGAGCACCCAGCACAGGTTAAAGATACACAAGTTGAAAATGCAAGACACAGAAGTGAAAAATGGGAGAAGGGAAACAGAGGTTGTGCTCATGCTCCAGGGAGCCCCAAGTTCTGAGGAGGAGCACAGCACCCTGCAGGATTTGCAATACACACAGCACCAATTCTTGGAGCACACACACACACCAGATATCTGGACTGGCTTACCTTGACTCTCTAGAAGAGTTCAGCAGCAACAAGTGTTTTAGATGTTTTTTTTTTTAAGGTGGAGGCAAGGAGAAGGAAGGGAAAAACAAAAAGATAGAAGACTTTAACTGTTAATATTGTTCCCAAATTAGGAGAACAGCTCTCTCCTTGTGCTCAAGAAGAAATCCAGCAGAGCCCAGGGTAGTCTATCCTTAACAACAGAGCTACATGGTTCCCTAACAAAAAAGGGAAGGCTACATGGCTACAGGCAAGAAGGAATTCAGCATCCACTCCTGCCCTCCTGCCAAAATCCCAGCAAGGCAAACAACCCATGGAGGGCTTCAGGAGGGCACCCCTCTGGCCTGTGACTGATCAGGTGTGCCTCTGGCAGCCCCTGAGCCCCCAGGTGTGCTGCAGAGAGCAGCCCTGCCAGCAGCACACACGTACCCGGCACTGCCGCTCGTACTCCAGGACGATCTCGGCAAAGCGCCCGCTCTGCCTCAGGAACTCCGGGCTCTGGGGCTCCCCCTGCTCCAGCTGCACAAGGAAACACCCCCCGTCAGGAAAAGCACCTCCAAATGGGGAGCCAGACGCTCAGCTGAGTCACTGGGGTCAGGGTGCTACACCCAGACATTCAACAGAAGGCTCTCACCTGTGGGATGGGTCAGAAAGAGGAGGAAAAACATTCTTCTCCACATGTGAGACACCCAACTGCAGGCTGCCTTTCCTGCCTAACAAGATCACTTTCTTCCCCAGGTTCACTTTAAGAGTGGAAGACACTAAAACAAACCCTTTACTTCAATACTAGCGAAAAATAAAACTTTTCTGGAAATTGAACTTTATAAAATTTTCCCTTGAAGACAGCGTATTTGTAGAATTCCCTAAAACTGGAAACTTTCCTCACACCCTTTTTTTCCCCCCAGCTTCCAGGGGAAAAAAAAAATAATTCCACATTAATTCCACATTAATGTGCAGGAGATCTCACACAGGGGGAGACCATAACAGCTGACACAAAATATGCAAGATCAATTTTTTCATGAATTCCTGAAAAGTTCTTATTTGACTGCAACAGAGAAAGGTTACCTTATCCTTCACAATGTAGTTGAGTTCTTTTTGCAGCTCCAAGACCATTTCCTCAGAGGCTGACAGTTTCTCAGCCATCTCTGTGACCTTGTTTTGTAGCTGTGTGTTCTCCTGCAGATAAAATGGAGATTTCCCTGATGCAGCGGGTGCTGACATGGCAGGATGGGTTTATCAGCCACAGGTCCTCAGCAGGGAGCTGTAAAACAACTGGAGGATAAGCACACCAAACACAGCACAGCTCCCAGGAGACCCTGGACATGGCCTGGTTTGATCTTTGGACAGGGTTGATCTTTGCAGTAACCAGGAGGGGATGTGGCCAAGGCCCAGATGTTATTCTGTACTCAGTCATTGCTGGGGATAGAGGGAAGGCACTCCCCTCAATTCCAGGGAGAAGGACATGCCTTCCAGAGAAAACTGGCTGCTCTGCAATGAGCATTTTGCCTGTGAATCACCCTCTCTTTTGTACACTTCTGTTGTTAATATTGTTGCTGTCACTGGTTGTTTCTCATCTCATTGCTGTTTCCAGTAAACTGTTCTTATCTCAACACACAGTCTCTGCCTTTTGTGCCTCCAATTCTCCTCTCCAGCCACTGAAAAGTGGGAGAGGGAGTGAGCAAGCAGCAGTGTGGTTTGGGGAGTCTTGGTAGCAGAACTAAATTGGGGAGCACCATCCCTAAACCAGGACACGACAGCACACTGCTGACACCACATGGGCTCATCTCTCCAAAGGACAGGAGTGGGTTTTGCACAGCCCCACAGGATCATCTCCTACCTCTGCTCCCCAAAACTGTGCTGTCCCTCACAGATAACAAAGGCATCAGGTCCTGAGCTGGAGTCCTGTCTCCACCTGTACTCCTACACTGAACAGAACTGGGGTAACATCCCAGGCATGCAGACACCTTCATCTCTGCTTTTGACACGGTCCCTGGCACAATTTTAGCTTTGATCATTGTGTTGTCAGGTGTTACCAAGGGCCAAACCACTGCCAGCAGACAACACAGCAGTTTAGTAATGCCACAGCAAGGTAACAAGCCCTGTATTTAATACAACTGTATGGATGTGGCTGATTTTATGTTCCTCTGCATAAAATTCCTGTTCTTCCCAACAGGAGCAAAGTGAACCATCTATATTTGTCACCACCTCTGCTTTGCCACCTCTGAAAGAGCAAAGATGTTTCATCCAAGGCAGTTTCACTTACGTTCATCACATGGCTCAGTCTCCCTTGCAGGTTGGCCTCTTTGCCCTGCAGGAGCCGTGTATCAGCCTCCAGCTTTGCCTGGTGACTCACTGCTTGCTGCAAAAGCAGCTCTTTGGCCTCTATTTCTGCCTGAAAATTCCTGGGGGGAAAAAGCAACACGGTTGGGACAGACAGAACGTGCTGTATCCATCCAGCATGTTCCTGGATGGACACGAGGTGCAGCCACCCTCTCTCACCACGCACAAAGCAGGAGATGACAGCTTGGCTGGAAGGATGCTGAGACCATAAGGGGTGCAGAGGGGACTTCAAGGACTTTGCTGCCACTGACACATTGGCAAAACAAGTGAGAGTTTCAAAAGGGACAGCAGGACGTGTAAGCACATTTTGTGCACCCCCACCAAAAGAACCCCTCCTACCTGAGCTTGCTCTGGGTGTGCTCAAGAGCCATGCACTGCTCATCCAGCTCCCTGCCCAGCTGCAGGCAGTGTCTCTCTGCCTTCTCCAGACCCAGCCTGGCCTTGTCCCTCTCCCTGGCGATCTGCCTCACCTGGGTCCTGCAGACACAGCGAGCAGGGCATGAGGAGACCCCTCACACAGCCCACAGAAGGGCCCTCCTCACAGGTGTTGCTTTTTATCTTCTTTTCTGCCAGAGTCGGGATTAAATGCTCCAGATGGAATTTTGTGTTTGGACTCAGATGTTTATTAGTTCTTATCTGTGTTACAGTCTCACAAGCTGTGAGTGCCACAGCACCTCTAGCTAACAAAGTAAAAAATTACTTCTGTCTCTCTACAAAGTCTTTTAAGAACAAAATGTTCAATTAAGAAATGACACCTAAATTATTTTTACTTTTAACCCAATAACCAACCACCCCTGGCCCGCAACATGGATTTTTCTACCCAATTACAAAACACCACCCAGACCATGGAGAAGAAGGTGAAAAGAAGGACTCAGCCTCTGCCCTAAAACCTCCATCTTGCTTTATATATATTACTTACTTACTATTACATTATATATTTATATATATTACTTCCTTACTATTCTAAACCCTGAAACTCTGAGTTTAAGGCTTTAAAATCACACACTTCTATCCAAACCCCACACCCACAATCCCACTGCTGTCACTCAATTTTGGGAGCCTTTTGCATGGGCTCAGGTCAGTGCAGTGTTTGCTTGGGGGTCAGTGCCTGTGAGCACAGAAAGCCTGGAATTCTCAGTGCCCAGGGTTCCAACAACAGGGAGCAGTGCCCTTACCAGAGGCACTGCAGTTTGTATCTGTAGGAGGTGCCAGCTGCGTGCTGGAGGCCACTCCTGGGGACCATGAGTGTGCTGTCCAAGCTGCAGGCAGCCCTGCCAGGCTCCCCTGCTCCTCCGTGCTGCTGCTCCACCTCTGCAGGAACAGCACAGACTGAGATCACTTCCTCCCTCTTCCAACAGCTCCAACAGGATTTCTGCTGTTACACCCTCTGGCCACCCTCCAGCCTTTCAGGGATGCCCCCCCACATCACAGATAAGCTTAGATCACATCCACCCCCACACTCCCCCAGCCCTGGGGGGGCCAAACCCACCCTGAACCTGGCTGCAAGTGCTTCTCCCACCCCAGGCACTGCTCACTTCACCCACCAGAGCAGATCCAGGCAGAACCAGGGACCCTGAGGATCTCCTCTAACTTTTTCCAGGGCTCAGGTGGCAAAGACAAGTTGAGGCTTGGCAAATCCAGTGCCTTTGCTAATGCTGGAGAAGTGATTTGGGCCCAGGTAGCTCGGCCAGAAGGAGAGGCTGCTTCCCTGAGCGTTCCCCACTGATGCTGAGGGAAAAAAAAGCAGCAGGAATAAGTCACTGGGGCCAAACTGGCAGAAGAAAAGTGATGGTTTTCAATACCAAAGGGAAATTTCAGAGACCAAATCAATACTGAAGAACATTTTAGAAACAGCCCCAGCCTGCCAGGAGGGAGATGTCCTGATCTGCCCTCATGGCAGCTACAAGAGCAGGTTTGCAGGCACAAACCATTCAGTCTGGTCTCCCTGCTGACCCATCAACACCCAGTGCCCACAGAAAGACCAGCACCAAAAGTTTTATCACTTTCAGGGTCTTGTGAAAGCTGCCACATGGGGACTGACAGCCAACATTCTGTTTGACCAAAGAGCAGAACCCAGGAAGTTGATACGGAGCTCACAACATTTCCAACAGCACCAATTTTGTACCAGGTTTGGAACAAAACCTGTCCTCAGAGAGCTGTTACCTCAAAGTCTTAAGCCAAAAGAACCTGAAACGATTCTTTTTTTCTTTTTTTTTTTTTTTTTTTCCTCAAGATCCTGGATTGAGCTGTCCTGGCTGTCAGGGTAAGCAGAGATTCACTTCCATCTTAGCACATTAATGTGGTGCTACTTCAAAAGCAAATGCCCTGCCAGTCTTTGGAACTGAGAGCACTAAGGAGAAAGAAGTATTTTTCATCAAACGTGGATGAAGCTTGTCCATGCACTAAAAAGAGGACAACCTGTGTCACATGTGAGGTGCAGAGACATCAGCACTTCTGAGGTCAACATTAGAACTGGGGTGATGGTTTTGCTCTGCTAGGACGTGCATCCCTCTCCCTCCCATAAGAGGATGGGGCTCAGCCCCTGTTGTTCTGTGTTACAATCCCACAGCACCCAGGCAGGGCTGGCAGTTCCCAAGGAAGCCTTCCAGTCACCATGCAGAGCCTGCAGTACAGACCACATCCAAAAACTGGCTGGCAAGGGAAGAACTCCAGCCAGGTCACCTCCCTCAGATGCCTGGCTGTTGTCTATGGAATCACCCACTTGTGAAAAGGACTATCTTGGCCTGAGTTGTTCTCAGTAAACCCTGATCTTTAGCTTTTTTTTTTTTTTTTTTTTTTTTTTTTTTTTTTTTTTTTTTTTTTTTTTTTTTTTTTTTTTTTTTTTTTTTTTTTTTTTTTTTTTTTTTTTTTTTTTTTTTTTTTTTTTTTTTTTTTTTTTTTTTTTCTTTTTTTTTTTTTTTTTTTGAGGATGGCCACAGTGAAATGGAGAAACCTAAGTGTGTGATGTCTGGATTCGTGTCTGGATTCCCCACAGGATCGTTTTAAAGCCTCCAACACAAAAGAACTGTCCTGTGTAGGGGGCTGGCAATGACTCAATGGTTCCTTACCCAAGCTTAGTGCAAATCACCTCATGGAGCTGCAGATCAGGACCATCAACCAGCACGCTTTTTACAAAGCCCATCCCACGGAGTTGCTGAGCGCTGGCTGCTTAAGAGACACTGACATACCGTGGAAAACGGAATTACACATCCGCGGGCAGGCACACACTGCGGCATCGGCCCGGCCCGGCCCGGCCCGGCCCGACTGGCTTCGGCTCCGCTCGGCCCCGCTCGGCTCCGCTCGGCCCTAAGGTCCCGCGCATGCGCAGGCCGCGCCCACATGCCCGTCCAGCCCCTTGGCTGCATTTCCTGCGGTGAATTGGGAATGGCAGCGGCAGGAGGCGATCCTGGCTCTTCGCTGTGTGCGGTTCTGGGCTCCTCATGGCAAGAGAGGCTCCTGGAGAGGGCGACAGAGATGATAATGGGACTGGCGCACCTCTCATGAGGAAAGGTTGAGGGAGCTGGGCCTGTTTAGTCTGGAGAGAAGACTGAGAGGGGATCTCATCAGCCATACGTACATATATACAAGTATCTCAAAGGCAGCTGCCAATGGGAT
>VYXD01014767.1:250068-288803 GCA_013397195.1 Hylia prasina | reverse complement strand
TTGCCCTTCTCTCTGTTCTGGAGCCTGGCCGTTCCCAGGACAGCCCTGACCGTGCCCTTCTCTCTGTGCTGGAGCCTGGCCGTTCCCAGGACAGCCCTGACCGTGCCCTTCTCTCCCTGCAGCCGAGTCCTGATCTCCACGGACGTTTGGGCTCGGGGCCTGGATGTGCCTCAGGTGTCGCTGATCATTAACTACGACCTGCCCAACAACAGAGAGCTCTACATACACAGGTAGGCCGGGGCTTCCCCTGGGCACAGGGGCCGGGGGAATCCTCCTTCCCACAGCAGCTCCATGCCCTCTTCCCTGGGCAGGATCGGCCGCTCGGGCAGGTACGGCCGGAAAGGCGTGGCCATCAACTTTGTGAAGAACGACGACATCCGCATCCTGCGGGACATCGAGCAGTACTACTCCACCCAGATCGACGAGATGCCCATGAACGGTGAGTGCTGCCCCTGTGCTGCCCCGGCCTGGGGCTCTGCACACACAGTTCGTACCTTTGACTATTTCCTTTTCTCTCCTTCCAGTTGCTGATCTTATCTGAAGGTCTGTGGTTAGCAGGAAGTTGTACCTTTTGGTACCCTCCGTAATTCTCTTCTGGACCCACATCCTTTTATCGTATTTTTGGTCATAAGTTCTTGAGTTGAGCTGCACTTGGGAACTCGTGTAAATATTGTCTGTACTCCCACCCATGTTTTTCAATAAAAAAGGAAGTTTGACCATAACCTGTGCTAAATTACTTCAACCCAGCATAGTAACAGGCTGGGAGTTTTGAGATACTGCCGTACTTGGCTAGCAAAAGGAAACAAAACATTGGACGCTCCCCATATCTGGGTTCAGAAAATACAGGGCTTCCTGTTCTTTCCCTTTCGTTATTGTTGTGCCACGCCACCTGATGTACTTTTAGTTTCCTTAACTTAACCTTTAAGGATCAGACATCTACAGGAAAAATCCGTGGCCTGCTGTAGGAAAATTGAGTTACGAGATAGCCAGAAATTTCCTGCTGGTTACGTCTTTCTGGAGCCAGAAATCACCACCCTTACAGCTCCAGCTGAGGATTTCCCATCCCAAGGAACTTGGGCACGCGTTTCCTGAACAGCAAGTATCCTGTCCTGTCACTTTTCCCACCTCTTTCTGCTGCTGTACCTCGTTACCTCTGCCCAGTCCCCTCTGCTCCCGTGTGTCTCTCTGGCACGATGCTGTACTTTGCCAGCTCTGGGATCTCCCATGTTTCCTGCCTTGGGCATGCTCAGGGACAGCAAGGCCTGAATACAGCACAGTTTGCACAGCATTGGATCAGCTCTCAGAACTCCTTTCTGAGTAGCAGCAGAGTAGCCCAGGGTAGCAGAAGCAGCTGTCACCTCCTTTAAAACCCCGTGAAACTCCTCAGTGCCCTGAGGAACCCACTCCCTGCCCAGCCTGATGCTCTTAACAGCACAGAGAGAAGCTGGGAATACTAAGCCTGTTCTACCAGGAATGCTGCCCATGCCCAATGCTGCTACCAGGGGCTGCCCATGGAGGTGAGGCCAGTACAGCTTGATAGCTCCATGAGCCACCTCCATTCCCACTGGGCACACGCATGGAACAGACACACCAGGTCAGTGTTCAGCACCAACACCCTGAGCTTGCCCCTCCACCTGGTCACCACCAAGGGCTGCTGGGGGCTCTGGATCCCTCCAGCAACGGGCAGGGAGGCTCAGCTCATCCAGTATCCAGGCTGGGGAGCAGCAGCTGGACGTGGCCCACAGCTGCTGCTCCAGCCCACCCTTGCACATCCCCACTGTGCCTGCCCTCCCTCAGCAGCTGGCCTGGAGACACAGGTGTGTCCTTAGGTGGCCCTTGCAGAGCCTCTGGTGTGGCCACAGAGGGATTCTCACATAAAAATGGAACCCCACACCCTCGCAGTCAGCCTGGACCTTGTCCCTCCTTTTGCCTCATGCCAGAACAGGTACGTCCAGCCCAGCCCCACAGCTGCTCCAACACCTGGCCCCCAGGCCCTTGCCCTGCCTGCTGGCTAAATCCAGCTGGCTGTTCAAGTGACACAGCCTCACTCCAGGCTGCTGCCACCCCAGGTCCCGTTCCAGTCCCTGGCACTTTGACCTCCCTGCCCACAGGGCCAAACAAGGGCAAACCGGCAGCCTGCTGCCACAGGACCACCCTTTTTATCCCCTCAAACATCAGCTTCCCACGCTTCACTGAAAGTCATCTTGACCCCTCCCTTTCCCTACCTGTGATCCCTCCCACAAGCTCGAGGGGATTTTGCATTCACGCTGCAGCTTTGTGGCCCAGCGTTCAGGAACTCTTCCCCCCACAAACCCTGAAGAGTCCAGCTAAAGCCTTGCAGCTCCACATGCTGGGAAGAGTTCTGCTCTTGCCATCTCGGCAGGACACAGCCCCAAACCTGACTGGCAGCCTCCTGGAGACCAATTCTAGAAAGGGCAGGCCTGGCTCTGCGAGCCCCTGTGTGACATTTGAGTGGTAAGAGATCAATCACCAAAGCCTCGGCTGGTTTGAATAACAGTATTTAATCTGTACAGGTTGAGATATCATAAAACGCGACATTCCTACCTCATCTTCAGCATCATTCCCCTGGAGCTGAGCCCTCAGCTGCAGAGGGCAGGTAAACCACCACTCCCCAGCAGTTCTTTGCAAAAGTCACAGTGCAATTGCTTTAGTCCTAGACAGATGATTTCTCTCACTCAGGAGAGGGGAGATGTTAAAGCTCAGATGTTGATGAAAATTGTTACCATTTAGGAATGCAGAAAACCCAGCTATTGCACACAGCCATTTCCAGCTGAAATACAGCAGTTAATTATTGGGCTGCCTTTACACTCCACACAGCTGACACTGATTTAGCCAAGAATGAAAGTAAAGCCAGTAACAAGATTTCAGAGTGATACAATTGTTGGAGGGCAGGATCTGACAAGCAACTCCACAAGTCCAAAGCGTGCTTAAGAACAGCAGGAGGTTTTCCTATACAGGGAGGGGGCATGAGCTGGACAGAGGTCACCTTCCAGAGACAAGCATGAGAGGAACATCGGCTTCGATAGAAAGCTATGAAGTACAATAGAACAAATCTGTTCATATAATTGTCAGGATAAGTATTTGACATAGTTTATGTAGTAGAATACAATACTTGAACATCTTTTAAAAATAAGCACGGATTTCATTTCATATATACACAACTGATTTTAATCATGTACTGAAAATAAATTACAGGAAATAACTTTAAAATGCAACAGAAGACAAGAGTTTCACAACAAACATTCCCACTGATTTTCCCAAGGGGGTGAGAGATTGCAGTGCTCAAGGCAGGTAAATATCACAAATATATCAAAAAACTTCAAATCGTTGATGCATTCACACATTTACATGAGCCACAAACATTCCTTTACAGGAACTGCACTTAGCTACCACAGAACCAGGTTTTGCCATAAACTACAAAACTTTGATACAAAATCGTATTTATATATTTATATTTCATATACATGCCCTATCTGTGATTTCTTAAAAAATAAAAACTAAACACACTGTACAGACAATCCTAACTCATTGCTTGGTAGCTGTAGGCAACATTTTTGGATGGAATTTCTTCCCCAGTAGAATTAATGGCAATATTATATACACGAAGGCTAAACTGCAGAAAAAGACAGCTCAGTTCCGATACGCACCTCCCTCGGGCCCAGGTCTGCGAGCTGCTCAAGGCCAGACACGCTCTGTGCCGAGCCCCTGCCTCCCTGACACCCAGTCCTGCGTGAGGAACCAGCACATGCATGGGTGGAACACGGGGAAAGGCAAGAAAGCAAGGGACGCGTTGTGGTGGGGGCGCTGCCGTGCCTGCGCACACAGGCGCTCGCTGGAGCCCGCGGGGCCGTGCCGTGCCGGGGACACCGAGCGGGGACACGGGCTGAGAGCACTTCCCTGAACAGCTCCTGCAGGGGAGAGGCTGCCCCTGCAAGCCAGAGCGCTGGGGAAGCTCCCCCGCCCTCCCCCGAACACCGCGACTGTAAAACTGAGCCCTCCCTCCCACCCCAGCCGGCTCCATGGCACCACTTTGTCTGGGAAGCTGAGCACTGACAAACTTAACTCTTCCCCGGTGATGGCAGCAATCTGTGAAGCCAATCACACTAAACTACTTCTACAGTTGATTGTAAACTTTGGTTTATTTTTATTTATTTTTTTTTATTATTGAGTTCTCATGGTACAGCAAGCATGTCTAGGATGAGAGGGCAGAGTTGAAGAGGAGACGACGAACTGTCAGTCTGTCTTTAGTCTGGCATGCTGAGCCACCTGCTCGGTCAGGCCTGCTTTGATAGAGTTTTTTACAGACTGCCTCAAATGATCCTCCATCAAATTATCACTCATGGGCTTCAACACCTGTGGAATGAGAAATGTGCAAAAGAAACAAGAAAATGAGGTAACCAAGGAAAATAAGATATAAAATCATATAAAGAGATGAGACTTGAAATCATGAAAAAACTTAGAGTGATGAAGTCTGACACAAAGTGGCATGAACTGAAAGAGAAATGAATTTTGCTGCTAGAGTAATGAGGTTAAAGCAGTCACATGCTATGGACACAAGTGATACCCCTCCTACACAGCAGTATTTCACTGAATTCAAACCACTTTACAGTTCCTAGAAGATGGATGTGCAATTCCATACCCCATATGCAGCATCAGTCTGGTATGGTTACAGCATTTATGCAGACCGGCCCAGACGGTCCAGCTTATTGTCCTATATGTGTAAGTGTGAACACTTCAGATACAGAAAGAAAGTTAAAAATACTGGCTAGTTTTTCTTCTTGTTATTGTTGGATGAGAGTCGCTGTCGCGGCACTGATGTAAGAGCACGACGAACCGTTCGGCGTCTAAGGACTTCAAAGAGTTTGGAAAACACCTAAAACACGAATTCAGCTGTTAGGAAAAACGGCTCTCACAACACAGCAGAAACTCAAGCAAGATCAGGAAAAAAAAAAAAAACCACCCTGATTGCCAGTAACTTCTCACCTTCCTGGGATTCCTCTGAAGCAAGGAGGGAAAAGAAAGGCAGAGATTCAGAAAAATCGACAGCAAGAATGAGTATTAAATCAGAGTGACTCAGACAGGACCTGCAGTGCTTTGCATATTACTGGTGATGTGCAGCTCTAACAGCAATTCTGTTGGGGTCTTTTGGAGACCAACTTCCTCCAGCCCACAAATGGCAAACTCCCGCCAGCACAAGCCAAGTTCTCCCCCTTCCAGGGAAGGGAGCAGCCCAACCAAGCCTTGTGTGCTTGGGGTATCCTGCAGCAGCAGCTCCCGCAGTACTGAGCACCTCAATTTTAATCTCTAGTAGATCAGGATAACTCAACATTTAGTTACCCATTTATTTCCTGCTGCTCATTTCCCTATTTCTAAAAATCCACTTGTTCTGCTCCAGTGTAACTCAAAACCTGGCTGGGGCCATCAGCAGGTTGCCCAGATAGGCCCAGTGTACCAGTGCCTAGGACACAGGAATTTCCAGCTGTGGAAGCAAACATCTGTGCAGAAGGCTGCAGGTAGTTACCTGCTCATGCCTCACAGGACACACATTAACATCACCCTAGATAAACTCAGTGAACCCTTCATTTCCAGTAACAACAGCAAGAAAGTGCTTCCCTTCTACTGGCACTGGACAGAGCCAGTCAGAATGCTCCAAAAACCACTGGTCAGGAATTCTCTACATTGGCCTTACTGGCACAGCTGTGGCAACCAAGTTCAGGCAGCAAAATCTCTCTGCAGAAAGTTTTCTCCTCCAGCTCTGTTGTCCTTACACTCACATCTTTTCTTGCAGGAATTTCTTGAGTATTCATTGCAAACAGCAGTTGCACCCACTGAAGCTGTCACAGACAGCACAAGTCTCCCTGGTGGAAAAAACCTGCTGAAAGCCATCACCCAGCCAGTTCTCTTCAAGGACTATGCAATTCCTTGCTCTGAATAAGGAAAAAGAGTTTTGAAGAGTCCTTCCACTCTTTACCATCAAAGCCACTTACTAAGTAACCTTCTGCACCTTCAGCAGCACTTCTTTGATAATATCCTCAGCTTATTCAACATTCCTTGTGTGCAGCATCTGTTCCTGAAGAGAGCAGTCACACTACTGAGCAGATTTTCCCTTTGGCAGCACTAGCATTCTCTATTAGGTCTAGACCAGCTTTTCCCTCTCAGCACGGAACAGAACTGATAGGTCTGCTCCAGACAGCGAGATTTTGCAATAAAAGCAGATACCAACCTGTTCCCATATAGCTTCAGCGATCTGATCAATGGCTGTTCCAACTTCTCTGAATTCCCCAGAGTACTTAACGTATGCCCAAGTACAAAACGATATAAGAGCCATCCCCAGCACGAGATTACACAGGGCAGCTATGGAGTTCATGCCGAGGAACCCAGTCAGTCCTGAGATTATGTACATGGCAAACATGACTGCAAATAGAGTGGCAGGGGTACGAGCAGCATAAAAGATGTTTTTGCCATCGTTGTGCTTCACAAAGTTTGCATAGATCTCGTCGATTTCCACTTCCAGTTGCTCCTGGTAGCGCCGGCAGAACTCCTCCCCTCCCATCTTCTTCACGGAGCGGAACTGCCGGATGGCGCTCTCGCGGAAATCCTGGTGCTTCTGCTCCAGGTCCGACGGGGCAATGTAAGGCTTGTCTCCCCCACACACCTGTGGAGCGAGCACACAGCACAGTCACCCCCTGCTCTGCTGCACACAACACACCTGCCCGGGCTCGGGAGCCCCAGGCCCCAACACTGAGGCAGCCAAGGCTGGAACCCCGGGCACTGAGAATTCCAGGCTCTCTGTGCTCACAGGCACTGACCCCCAAGCAAACACTGCACTGACCTGAGGCCGTGGAAAAGGCTCCCAAAATTGAGTGACAGCACTGGGATTGTGGGGGTGCAGTTCGGATAGAAGTGTGTGATTTTAAAACCTTAAACTCAGAGTTTCAGGGTTTAGAATACAGTAATAGATATAAAGCAAGATGGAGGTTTTAGGGCAGAGGCTGAGTCCTTCTTTTCCCCTTCTTCTCCATGGGTCTGGGTGGTGTTTTGTAATTGGACAGAAAAATCCACATTGCAGGCCAGGGGTGGTTGGTTATTGGGTTTAAAGTAAAAATAATTTAGGTGTCATTTCATAATTGGACAGTTTGTTCCTAAAAGGCCTTGTAGTGAAATAAAGAGCCATTTTTCACTTTGTTAGCCAGAACTCACAGCTTGTGAGACTGTAACATAGATAAGAATTAATAAACATCTGAATCCAAACACGAAATCGATCTCTCAAGCATTTAATCCCAGCTCTGACTGAAAAGAAGATAAAGAAGCCACAAGCCAAAGGTATTTTGGATCATGGCAGGGCAGAAACCTCACCTGTGCAACCACACACAGACCCACAGCACAGGACTGAACTCAGACTTCCGCTGTTCTCTTCAGGCAAGCCCAGAAGGACAGGACAACAGCCACGTGCCCATCCCAGCTTTTTTCCCAGAATGAAGTCCTCCACATCCACCAAAACTCCCTGGAAAATGCCTACCAGTCCCATCCTTCAGAAGAGTTTTCTCACATCACCCAGAGCATGTTACACACCAGGAGCTACTGAGGGATCAAGAGGACACCACACAAATAACTGTCACTGTTTTCCTACGCTCTGTGACACTGCACCTGTTGTTCCTTACATTTCAGGTCATTAGGGGGACAGTGTCTTGGTTATGCACACTCAGCAAAGGAGGGCTTTGGTTCATGAGGACAACTCAGAAGCTGCAGCAAGAACTACCTTTACATAATCGAGTTTTAAATCCAAAGAGTTCCCACTTTTGTTCTTAAAAATAGAAGTTTCAGAGCTGTGTCAGATCAAGAACATCATGAGACATCTGGATAAAAAAACTCTTTCATAATTTGTGCATATCTCTACAGTGATATAAAAATATACAGTACTGGAGAACATTACTATGGAAACAAAAGTCTGTTTAAAGGAACATCTGTTTCTGTTTATTCCCTGCTCCAAGTTAGAAGCCTTACAGCTCCAGTATCTCAACAACCACTGAGGATTCAAGTTTGGAAGGCAGAGTTGGCACTTATTATAAACAACACATTTACTATTTCAAGACATTTTCCTAAATAGAACTAGAGGAGTTCCCTTAAACCAGCAGAACGTTTTCCAAACAGCCTGCTAACAAATGGAACTGGCTTGTCTGCCACTAACACTAGGTCTAACTTCAAAACAGAAAGCTACTTCAGCAATTAAGACCACAATTAGCCTAATTAATGAGGAGCTATGTTTGTAGCATGCTCCCAGACCTACTGGTCTTTCTGGTTGTACAGTTTCACCATGAGACATCTGGATAAGCTTTACAAGACATGTAATGGTTTTCAGAATTTCCTATGATAAAACCTTGCATACCACTACATTAAAGTATGAAATCCATCCAGCATTCAGCTTAGAATCATCTAAGATCACTGTCTTCAAGAGAAGAAGCAAGTGGGAAACTACATACACAGGTTTTTCAAAGTAATTCTTGTATTCCAATCACTTCACTCCTTGCATTTCACAGCTAATGAACGGCCACAATTCAGAGGCAGAACTAGAATTCCACCACTGTGCAACCCTGACACAACAAGTGTCTGATCACCTGCTTGTGCACTTCGTGTCACAGGGTTTTGAGATGCCTGTCAAGAGCTGCAGAGGGAACTAACAGGTGGGAATCCTGCAAACACACCCATTTTCATTCCTCCCCACGCTCAGAGCAGGGTGCAGAAAACAAGTCCTGGCCCTGAGTTCCTTCCCCCTCTGAAGGGCTCACACACAGAGGACAACAGGGAAGCTGAAGGGCTGCATTTGCATGCAGGTGTTTAGGAAAGGCTGTGCCATCATACCTGCTCCATGCCTTTGCTGTACAAGTCTTTAGCTCCTGCCACAGCAGCGAGATTGTTCGCCTCAGCTGTTGCCTAGAAAACAGGGAGCATCCTGTGTCATTCACAGCATTCCCAGGTTTTACACAGCATTGCACCCCAAACCTCAGAGCTCCTGATGGCCAGGAAAAGGCCACACAAAAATAACTGAAGTTTGGCAATATTAAAAACATAAAACACTAAGACGTATTGCTGCCTTTCTTCAGCTTTCTAGCACAGCTGCAAACAAACCTCAGCTTGCTTGTACAGGCTTTTCATCATGAGCAATCTCTTCTGAATGCTCTACTGTTAATAAGCACATAAGGGTCACTAAACTACAGTATTTTAATCCTGCTACTGGATTACTTCCACTGAGAGGAAGGAAGGAAGCTGGTATTATTCCTGCATTACAGATGTACAGTTTTGGTGTCAGCTGGAATTGTCACACTTGTTAAGAATTCCAGACTTGTTTTCTACCTGTGTCATGTCAGGGACAATTATTGTAGTTAAAGCTGCAAGATGTCATTTTCTGGATCTCCCAGCCAAACAGCAAGTTAAACTCATGCTTAGAGAGTAAAGCAGCTGAAAAACCCAACCAACCAGTTCAACCCCTGCTCCATTTGGTTGATTTAATTTTATTTGGTTGATGAGACTGACGGGAAGTATCAACCATCACATTCAGGTGGCTTTCAAAGCACACAGATCCTTCAGCTGTGTGGGGGAGCTTCGGGCCCACAGCAGTCATGAAGCCTTAACAGCAAAGAACTTATAAGGTACACATCATCTAATCAGACTTGAAAGAAAATAAAATACCTGCAGCATAGATTTCGGATGAGGTAGCTCCTCTCCTTGATAGATTTTAATGTAAGCCTAAATGGGAAGGGAAAAAAAACGTTTATTTTTCTAAGCATTTATGTTGAAGGAGAATAAGAAATGAGGGATGATACAAACATAGAGCTCAGATTGTTTCTTTGTAATAGTGCTAAATACTAAGTTATGCAATTTTCTTTATAAAAGTCTGGCTTTTTTTCACCTTCTCTTTCCTATGCCTGAGACTGGGGCCCAGCAGGGCAGCAGAGCACCCTGAGGAGACACCACCACTGTCTCAAGAAGTGACAGGTCTGACAGCAGGTTTCTGCTCCCTCAAATACGTAAGGTCTTTGCTAAACAGGGAATCTTTACCCATACCAAGAGTGGAGATGACTATCCCATCCTTTCTGGCAAGAGGTCTGCCCAAACTCACCCCAGTGCTGGGAGAACCAACACCTACACTTCCCCACATGCCTTGATCTACTGAAGTGTAGGAGGAGAAAACCAGATCAAGGCACTTAGAGCAGACAGAACACTTGCAGAAGCTGAGCAGGCAGCCTATCCCACTGACGGGCACCCCAGTTATCCTCAGTTATCCTCTCTTTCCCCAGGGTTCCAGGGGCTGGAAGGGAACACACCCTTCATTTCCTGCCCAGGGCACAGCTCCCGGGCAGGTGAGGGGGGCACAGCAGCTGTCCCAGAGCTTTGGACAAGCTGTGCAAGTCATTTCCTCAAGGCCACCCTCAGCCCCTTCAGGGGCTCTGTCTGCACTGCCCCCACACCACTGCTGCCTTCCTGAGGAGCTTCTGCTCCAAGGGAGGAGAGAACAAGGTTAGCAGGGTCCCCATGTACTCAACGCTCTAGGTTGTAGAACAACCTACAAAAACATATAGAGTTATACAGGACTCCATTCCCTCGACACCCTCCTTGCTTCTGTAGCTATTTCCTCCAAGTAAAAGCCCTACAGTTTCCAGCTGAGGCCTCACAACCTCAGCTTCAGCTGCACAGTGCCAAGGGAGCAGTCCTCTTTAGTTACATAAGCCTGGCATTCCTGCAGCACCCCACTGCACTGCTCCCCAGCTGGGTACAGGATGTGAATCAGCTTTCCAGCAGAGGTGTTACACCTGGGTTTTTAGGATAAAATCCTTTTTAAACTGCTGCTGAACGTGCACTCCCTGCACTGTACCTGAGTGGGTGCTACTGGAGAAGAACTGGAGCAAAAAGCAGCGTGCAACCACGTAAACAGAGAGACTGAACCTCTGAGTGTTGACTTTACACTGGTCAGAACAGCCACCACTTCTGCATCCCATCCCATGCCTTTCCTTTTAAAAAGTTACTTTGTTTTACACGTGATGTTGAACCAGCTCTGATCTCCAATTCCTTCACTGCGCAGTTTGTTTCTTAACATCAGCCTAACTTTTCTACTGCAAAAGTAGCAATTCAAAATTCCTGTCTTTAGGAGACAGTGGCATCATTCTCACCAAGCCAACTGTCTAAGTCATTCCAATTCAAAAAAAAAAAAAAAAAAAAAAAAAGCTACACACACCAGACCAATCCCTGGTGATGTAGAGATTATGTTATCACATTTCTGCTGGTGTCACCATGATACCAAAAAAGCTCAAGGCTAACAGCTGTGAGTATCATACACAAATATTTCAGAGCATAGTGGTGCTATACACATGCAAGTGTTTAGAAAGCACCTTCCTTGCAGGTTAAAAATCCAGAGGGGGTATCTAAAATTTCCATTGCATACCAAGCAGTTTAAGAGCTCTTTTTCTATCTGTAAAAACTACATTAGACCTACTTTAATTAAAAATAACTGAAACAAACAAACAAAAACCCACAACTGTGATTTCAAAGTAGGAAAAAAATATCTAATAAAGCTCGAGCTATTTCAGCCTGTTCACAGAGAGGAAAATAAAAGTCACCAACCCACAAATTTTGCCAACAGTAGCTTGCAAAGAGCTGTAGTGTTAGGAAGTAGTGTGCCAGTTCTGGAAAGTCAGAGTAATGAAATGAAAATAAAAGTGAGCTGATCAGTGAGTGTCAGCCTAGATATCTTATCTTCTCTGGGAACAACATGGCCTAAAATTAGAATACTGTCTTTTAAGCTATTAACAGAAATAATTAGTATGAGTTTGCTTACCTTGAAGTATTCTACAAGATCTCTACAGGTCACCTTGGATCCACTAATCTCTTTTTCTACCAAGTTTTCAGGGGCAAGCAGTAACGGTACCAAATTCCGCAGTTCATTCTTAAAATCCTCATCTATATCTAGTAAAATTCAATCAATTCCAGGAGAAAAGTGGTTAGATTTCAATCTTGTATGTCCTAAAGGAACACTGATCCTTCTAAACCCACAGTGTCACAACTCTGAACTGCATTTTTAAGGTATTTAAAGGCTTACATACACAATACAATATAGCTTTAGTAAATTCTACTACTCTTCATCTGCCAATCTTAAATTCAGATTGGGAGAACAAAGATCCACTGTCCTTTCAATATTTGGAAGTTCTCAGAGAAAAGCCTTGCCAGAAAGTAAAGTCTTTATCTTGGGAATTCTGCCTCCTGGAGCCCTTAGTTATCTTTGGAATCTCTGTTTAATGACCTTTAAGCATGTCTCAAGTTACCAGATTACAATGAACACTAGACACAAAGATACCCATTCCTTCTGCCTGCTTAATTCCTCTACTTTTAAATCACCAAAATGAGCAAACAATGCACATTTCTAAATTCTGCAGTTTCACCTTTTAGCCTTTTCTTTTCCAGTCAGGCATTTCAATAGCTAACCATTACAGTGCTTAATTTCCATCATGTAAGAAAACAAACTCAGCGATCTGAATCAAGAAACACAAAATGAAAAGCTTCCTACCATTCAATCTCCCATCAAAATTTGGATTTGTTGCAACTTTAAGACCAGGGTGGGGCAACAGGAAACACCCAAGATTACTGAAACAGGAGTGAATATGCTTCCTTACATTCTGTAGCTCTTCATGTTGGTTTTGCTTTACCTGAAGGGAAAAAAAGGCAGTAAGAACTGCTACCAGTTTTACAGCACTGCAATCAAGATTAACCATCATGTTAAAAGCAGCAAAGCACAAAAGTGTGTTCAAGCCTTTATTCCTGAACCTAAAAATGTCAACTTTTCCTGTGATTGGAAACTCCACAAGGAGCCAGCTCATGATGCATCACTGCCTTGACAGCAAGGTGTTACTCAGAACATCAGAAAAGGACTACTGAGGATAACTTACCTGCAATCTTTTCTCCAGGAACTTTTTTCCTCCTTCCAAGCCATATGCATGTTCATAAGGATAACTCCAATCTCTAATTAAGAACATTAATGTCTGCAGCAGGAAGAACAACAGCAGTGAATGGTTTGCATCATTCCTAAGGTTGAAAACTCTATCACATGTGTGATTATTTTAAGTATCTGGCTGCTCTAAAACTAAATAGATTACAAGCAAGGATACTATGGAAGTTTTTGGTATGTCTGGCTGCTCTAAATGAAGCAGCCTTTTAGTTCTGTGGTGCAAGTGTTTGCTTGTATAAAAAAACAGCTAAACAAAAAACCCACCACCAAACAGGACCTTTTCTCAGAACCATCTACCACCAGCAAAGACCAACTATATCTCAGAGTAATAAATAAGGCAGCACTAAATTTTTCTCCTTAACAACTGCACACCACTTGACATTTTGATTCCTTTTATGCCTTACAACTCAAGCACAAAGCTATACTTGCCCAAAATGTGATTCTCTTCAGCATTTTTCCATTGGGTTTTTGCAAAGCCAAATGGCACTATAGTGAAGGAAAATGACTCTTGCAAAAGAACTGGTTACCTTCAGCCCAACTAATTTCTCCTCAGAAATTATCCTGAGCTCATTTTCTACACATTCATCTGCTTAAATCCATTTAACACACAGTTACCTGAAACGGCTTTTGGTAAATTTCTTCCATAGCTAGTCTTCCATATTCTGTAAACAACTGAGAGAAAGAGCAGTGTAAGGGTGTGCCACACAGAAAACACATTTTCCTGCTGTAAAATATTCTATTATGTCACTAAAAAATAAAAGCATTCAATCTTGTATCTTACTACAGGTTGATAAAGGCAAACAAACCTCAATAACGAGTATACCAACCCTCAGTAAGGTTCAGGTAGGAGACATGATTCCCACAGGCTTCACAGTGCCATTCCTGAACTGTCAACACACTGCAGTTTGAAGTGGGTGGCTTGTGGGCTATTCTCAGAGAAAAGCTGGCTGCATTTCTCACCAGCTTCCAACACTTGCTTCCCAGGCTAAGGAAAGCCTGCCTAACATTTGCCCCTTACTTCCCACAAAAGGTTTATTCCTGGAAATCCCAGGGAACTTGGCTCTAGCCAATATATCAGACATTTAAATACAAGCCAAGTCCAGCAGCTTCTCAGATCTCTGCTTCAGCCCGTGACCTTAACTATGAATTGTTCCTCCCCTCCAGTATAAAGCAAGTATCAGCTGTCTTCTTCTTGCTGCTTTCACCACCTTTAGCACCAGCAGCAGCATTCCTTGCTGTCCTGAGCAGCCAACCCACCCACAAGAGCAGGAACTGGGGGTGACTGTGCTGGCTGCTCCATCCATGCCAGCCTCCTCACAGGTACTGGAGATGGAGATGCTGGAAGCACATCACAATTCCCCAGCACCTGGCAATCATTATTCTGAACTAACTCCTGGAGTGTCTCAGAAATTATGGCTCAAGGGACAGGTCCAGTGTTGATCACAAGAGCACCTGGGAATGTACAAGATTAATTTAACACTGCCTCGCTTCCCCTTGTCACCCTGAGCAAAAGCAGCTGAGAAGTGGCCAAGCACCCACAGGAGTCTGGTTTCTTTGACCCAAACTCTTTATCTCATTCATTTCCCTGCTAAATGCAAAAGGCAATCAGAGACTAACACTATTTCACAATTACATAAATTTCTACAACAAGAAATTTGGAATTTCCTTCCCTCAGACCATGATTCCCTGCTGCAACTTTAAATGCATGGGTGTCCCCTACCCAGTGCTATGATTTATCATCCTTCTCTTCCCTTCCTTCCCTCAAATCTCACCCTCCAGTAGAACAGAAATAGATTGTTTTACTCAGATTACACAGAGGCTGTTAAAGGACCAAAGTCTCGAGGGAAGCCTGGCTTTCAAATAATTACCTACAGATTTTTTTTGTTTTCAGTGTTGGTTGGGATTTTTTGGGGTGGGGGGATGTTGGCCCAGTGATCCACCCCTGTTAATTGAGAACAGCTTCATAAGACCACTTTTAGTTAATGCTCTTCTCCCTCCAGCACTGGCAGCCAGGCTGTTGTAGCTCTGAAGACACAGAACAGTTTTAAGCTGTGACAAGGCCATGGCCTTGGCATTTGGCAATACACAAGCTATCCTCTAAAGCTACAGGTTTTAAGTTAAGGAGATCAGGTTCTTGCACCACTCACATGAATTCAGAATTCAGTGACCACAATGTTCCATTAGAGGGTAAAAACCCCATGGGGAAGAGAAGACAACATTCTCCTGCTTTTATTTCTAAGCAGAAATAAAACTCTGCAGAAGTTTTTCAGCTGAAAAAAACAAGAGATGGCTTCTGGGCAGAAGACTCTTTCTGGCCTGACCCAAACTCCAACATTTCCTTACAAACTGGTTATGAAACAACAACCACTTTCCTAATTAAGAAAAAAAGTGAAACATTGGAATTTCACCATTAATTAGTTCCATATATCATTTTCCTTTCTCATTTCTTCAGGAATTTCAGAACTTGCAATACAGAGAACAGAGTTTAAAAGAATCAGCCAGATTAGAAGCCTGTACTATTTTGCCTCTACATTGGCACAGTAGAAGCATCATGGAGTTAATGCAAACACAGTTTTTGCAGGCTGTACCAGTTTTAGTGTCAGGTCAAATTCAGTGTTTTACATGCAGTAAACAGCTCCCAAGTCAGTTACAGGAATGGTAACTTCTAGAACACTGTCAAGGCTATCAGTTCAGAAGCAGTTTAACATAAATTCACCACATTCCTACCTGCAAATGTTGAAGATCATCTTCCTGAATATTCTGAGACAAGTTGTATACCTGCAAGAGACAGTCAGAGAATTACAGTGTCACACGAAATCACTCTTACATTCATATAGTTTCTTTCACACATTGAGTATTCTTGCTCCCTCCAGACAATCTCTAACTACCCAAAAGTCAGCAAGTAGAAAGGTGCCACATCTCAGACAAAAGTCACCTCCTTATTCAAAAATGACCCAGCAGAGCCAACTCCACAGGACAGAAGTAGTGTTCTACTTAGTCCTGTTCCTTTTAGGTTGTGGAATGTCTGAGGCAAGTCACTTGTCAGCCCTCAAAAACCCGCTTGCTTTTGGCACTTCTAAGGCACAAGCTTAGAAGCAATTTTGAGTGTAGCACAATTGTCAGGAGTGTAACTGACCCTTGAACAGAAGCAGCAATTTTAAGTTTGGCTGATCACAGCATAAGGTCACCCCAAACTGTATCTACAGCCTTAAAAAACTCTGTAACACATCTGTAAAGAAGCAGTAGCTACTTTGACATCTTGGGGGGGAAGGGGATTTCCCAGTTCTGTCAGCAATTTATCTCAGCCTGGCCTTGCATGACCTTGATTCCACTGAGCATCTTGGGTACTTTATGTACTACACTGAAAATAAGAGCAAGCATGGAATTTTACATCAGGTGAACTTTCCAAGTGTGGCTCAAGAGAGATTCTCTGCACGTTCAGGCCAGAGGGGTCTGCCATTATTTGCCAGCACAGATATTCTCACCTGGACAGAGCTAGTCATGGTGCTGAGGGCAAAAACCGTTGCACAGTCTTTGATAGTGGATTGGCTATCAAAGGCACCTTGGGTATCCATGAGTAGTACAGCAACCTGCAGGGATGCAGAGAACAGCAGCAGTGAGCCAGGCCAGGCAGCCCCTCACACTCCAGGGGGGAGCTCTGTTCCAAGCAGGGCAAGGCTCTGCCCCTGAGCCCGCTGAGGAACCGCAGGCAGCTCCCTGCACAGGTGAGTACACACACCCAGAGCTGGGTAAGCAGCAGGCAGAGGGCCCTGCCATCAGCCTCAGGTCCCTGGCCTTGCCTGGCTACCTTCTCCCACAGAAACAGCCCTCCCTGGCCCAGAGGGGGGCCCTGCAGAGTACCTGACAGCTCTCCCTCACTGGAAGAACGTCAGCCTCACCTGAAGATCGAGCATAGTTCATTAGAGCTAAGAGCAAGATGGTTACTTATGAATATATACAAATATATATAAATAATTATTTTCAGCAGAAAACGAGATAATTGATACTGACTATCTGCTGGAATGACAAGGAAGGCAGTGATACTAATGAAAAAAGTTTATCAGCCCAACTCCCATCTTCGGGATCTATGACACTTCCCTTCTCTTTTCCACTGATAAGCAAGAACAAGTGAGTGATTTGTTCCCAAAGCATAAGCAGATTCACACAACGTTAACTGCTGTTTAACCAGATAAATGTTTGGTTAGCTGTGAAATTTGTTAAACACCACTAAGCCACTATTTTTAAAATCCAAGTCCCACAGCTTGGGCATCAGGTATTTCCTTTGCAAATGCAGAGGGTATGAAGTTTAAATAACCTAAAACTGATGGTTCAGAACACAAACAGTTCAAGATCACCACCACTATTGTGGAGTAAATATTTATTAATGACATTAACACTTTGTTTCAGCATAAGCTGAAGTAAACTTTGCAGTTAAAGTGACTTGAGTTAAAAAATAATCAAGTTAGTGTTTTTCCTCCCACTGTTAGACTTAGTCCTTTTTTATAGACTGCCTGTTAAAATTATATGACATGACAAGTGTACACAGAGGCAAAAATCCTATTTAAGCTTTAGAATGACAAAAAGAGTTTAGGCTGAAAGGGACCTCTAAAGATCATCTTGTTCCAACCCCTCTGCCAAAGGCAGGGACACCTTCCACCAGACCAGGTTGTTTGGAGCCCCACTGAACCTGACCAGGAGCACTTCCCAGGATGGGGCATCCACAGCCTCTGTTTTATTAAAAAAAAACCCCAACAACACAAAAACACCCCACCATATAACCAAAGCAAAAAGCCTACAACTCCTCCAAGGGAGACTGAGTAAATCGAGGTCAGTCAGCCAAGCACCCACCTTTGTTCCATTAGGTTTATCAATTACAAACACTTCACTCCAAATCTGAATGCCAGTGGTTTCCCGTTCACATCCACCTCTCCATGTAAACCCAGTCAATGGCTCCGTGTTGCCACCTATCCAGGAAGGAGAAGTCTACAAAACAAAAGGAAAAACTTCTGTAAGACCAAGAAGGAAATTTCTATTTTTTTTTTAATGTGCTGTGTTTTAGCAGACTTCCACACTGCTTTTACGTTTTCCTCAGAGCCAGCTGACAGCACTACACAAAATATTAAATATTAAAACACAATGCTACTCTGCTGTGTTTCAAGATCATCCACAAAGCAACACCATGGCATTTCAGAGGCTGCAAAACATTTCAGTCACTGAAGGGTAATTGTGCATGGTTTTTGAGTCTCAAGCACTCAGAGGTATTGAGAACAGCAGTTTTGTCCACCAGTTCCACTCTCACAGTTGAGAAAACTGCTCAAACACAACAGCAGATATTTCAACTCAGGAACAGCTAAACCTCTGCAAGGGACAAAACACCTGATCTTAACTTAATCCTCTGCCTTCCCCCTCACTAACAGCTGCCTAAGCACTTGGGTCCCTGCCTGACAGAAGCCAGCACGAGACTCCCAATGCCATCTTGCAGAACCAACAGAGAACAGACAATGACCAGAAGATTTACAATCTGTACTTGCCAGTCACAGAGAAAAGGTCAGGTTAAGAGTCTGATATATGTCAATCACCCCACCCACATTAAAGCTGAGAAGCTATTTGAGAGGTGAGTACAGTTGGCAGCTAACATTCCTGGCTGATGGAATTGCAGTGAGGTCTTCAAGGACAGGCAATGCAGAGCAGCAGCTCGCCCACAAGGACCCAGCCATTGTATCAGCACATCTAACCCAAAAATGGAGTTCAAGCACTGGCAAGTGAGAAGGATGAGCAGGCACCCCAAGGAAGTTTCACTTTGATAGGTTTTTCTGTAGCTCCCTCATCAGTTAAACTGTTGTCTGCCTGCCACTCCTTTCATGTAGGATTTCAGTGTATATAAACCTTTCTTTCACAGGGTAAAACACAGCAAGCTGGCATGAGAGACATTTAATGAATTTGCCTGGAACTACCCAGAGTAGATCACCAGCCAGGAAAGAGTCCACTGAGAAGGTCAAAGTGGAGATTTCTCAGTTCACTTCTGGGCTCTACCTTGCTGACTCCACACTGGCAGTTTTCAGATAATGGCTCAAGGTATTTGTTCACATTTCAGAACATAACATGAGTACCCAGGGACTGTACAGAATAAAAATACTTGGAACAACTAAGTGAAACTGCTTATTTCTAAAGGAGGATGGGAAAAAAAGCCTGCACGCTTTCCTCATGCCTAGCAGCATGCAGGCAATCCAGCAGCTCTGCACCAGCATTCTCCCAAATGCCACCAGGGTGCCACTCAACTCTGCTACTTGGACTGGACAAAGGTGAGATAAGCAGATAAAAAATTCAGAAAATGAACACAGGTATGCAAGTCAAGAGTTCTACAGGTCTTTACAGGTAAGTTGTTAGGGTTTGGTTGTTTGGGGTTTTTTTTTCCCTTTTGTTTGTTTCTTTTGATAGGCACACACACCTCTACCAGAGACACTAAGCAAAACCTGAAGAGCTTTTCCCTGTAGTTTTTTATCCCAGAAGATGTTTAAGTTTCCAAAGACCACTCTAGAAATGAAAGCTCCAAGCCTGCTTTGTGCTGCAGCATACTCCAGGTTACAGTTTGGCAATGCTGTATCATATTTCACATGTACATGTCAGTGGACTGCAGCTTTTTACTTTTCAAAAAGAACCTGTTATTCAGTATGTTCCAATTTTTTTAATAGAATACTTTATCTGATTTTGGTCCAGACATTATTCCTATTAGTAACAAATCAGATCAAAACCACACACACAGTTTGACAAGCCCCTTGATGAACACTACATATGACCTCATTTGATTTCACGTGTGATTTGTATCACAGGAGACCTGTCCTTTAACAGACACAACTTCACCTGAAGTTGCTTTATCTTATGGATGGTGTACTTAAGCCTGCCTCTCACTGACCTCTGCATCACTTTGAAACACTCCTAGGCTGTGACCTACATCTTTCCTTAGCTAAAGTTCAGTATTTGAAGTCACCATCCATCAAGTTGGCTTGAAAGATACTCAGGAGATAGGAGGAGGAAAAAAAGGCTCCTACCTGAAGTCAAGCTAGCAGTTGCCCTACAATTTTATCTCAGTCACCTAAAGAGTAATTTCTCTAAATTTATTCCACACTAAGGAAAAGCCCAACGCAGCTTTATTTGCCTACTGCATGAATACACAGCACACCTTGAAGATTAATTCAAAATGAGGAGGTTACACTCCTGTAAAAAAATAAACTTCTACATCTAACCTAACAGGTGTTGCTGCACCCAACTCCTACTAAAGCCTAAGACCACGGGATCCTTGCAGGAGCTTGCAGAGTACACAACTGCTGCTGTTCCATTTCTAAAGAGCAACCCTAACACTAAGGGTCAGTGCTTGAAATGAGATGTGCAGCTCCCTGAAGGCCATGTCAAAATCCTACCTGGGACTTCAGCTGGCACCAGTGACATTCTTACAATGGCAAATTCCCACATCACCTCTGGCCCTCAGTTTAAGACAAGAAAATGAGATTTTGAAGGGTTTTTTGGCAAGTTTTTCATTATGCATGTTAATATCCACATAAAAAGACATCCCAAAATTGCTTGACTGGAACATGAACTGAATGCAGTCGCTTCAGTATTCTGTGCAATATTTAATTCACAGAAAATAGAGACTTGCAACTGAGCCTGACTAAAGATGGAGAGCTCAGACTAAGTACTACAAAACTATACCAAGATCTCTCCTCCTGTACTAAATTTGGATAAGCAGAGGGTATCACTTGACTTCATACAACTCAAGAGCTCTCTGAAGAGGAGGCGTTGCATTTATCCTCCATCACCCCCAGCTCCCATCAATCAGTTTGCAGCAGTTCTGGTGCTTGTCAAACTCCTTCCCTCAGCCAATGTACATCACTGAGCTGGCAGGAAAACAGCTCAGCAAAGTGCAGTGTCTTCTGATGCATCAGTGAGTTGGATCAGCTCAGCTAAGGGCCTGCAAGCATTGCAGCTGCAGAATGGAAATGCCTGGCCAGAGGCAGCACGTGGGCAGCAAGACCTCTCTGCTCCTGGTGAGAAACAGTTGTTACAGTAGATGGGCAAGCTTGCTTTCATCTTCAGTTTAAGAGAAACAAATGCTATTTTAAATTACATTTATAGAAAACTGAGAAAAGTGACTGCACAATAAAGGAAACAGAAAGGCCTGATACACAAGGCTGAAACAGCCTTTCAATCTGTTTTGCTAAAACAGCTAATAAAACATTTGTTTCACCATCTGAAAATTAAGAGTATTTGTTTAAAGCCCAGCCCTTCTGTTTTCAAAAGGAACTTGCACTACCTCAAGCCAGCCCAGCCTCTTGCTCAGATCATTGTAGGTAGGAATTTGTGTTTTTCCCTGTTTGCAGGGATTACTGGGGTTTTATTGTTTGGTGGATTTTGAACACCATTCCTATCACATGGAACCTTCCTCCTCCCTAGGTTAAAAGAGTCTGAAGAAGTTAGGAGTACCAGCCCGCTACTTTGTACTCTTCCCACCCTATCCTGAGGTTTTTCTTCTTCCAGAGCTCTTGGTAACCGAGGGAGAGGAACTCAGTAGCAGGAACTACCGGGATGGAGAGAAGGAACCTTCATCTGCCATATTTCCTCTAACTGCCGGGTTCATCTTGATTTTCCCTCAAGCCAGCCAACACAAATTAGCTCCAAAGAACGGTGACCAAAAAAGGAATCAGTTCTGGGCTTCTAAGAGCTTCAAAAAGCAACAAAACACTGCCCTGTCAGTATTCACAATGCAGACTAAAAGAAACACCCCACAACCTGTGACAGGCAGGTGTGTGTGGCTCACAGAGGACCCCACTCCACATAAGCCAAGGGTTCAAAGCATAGTGGTCACAAGAAAACACTAGCCAAAAGCTAAAAGCTGAAAGAAGAAATTAAATTTTGGACCAGGCATTAATCATTCAATAATTTAAAAGGATTTTAAGAGCTCCTGGACTGCATTCAGAAATGCATTCCAAGCAGCAAACAGGAAACTTTCCCCTTTTTGCCATGTGTGATATTTAAGCAGATTGAGCTCCCCAGCAGCTATCTGGTAAGACTTTTATTTTTGCAACAATGGACAAATGAGTGCTATAATATGATTTCAGGAGATAAAGTCAAATCAAGGCTCCTCCAAGTCACCACCTGCAAAAGCCTTTCCCCAAAGCTCAACTAGGCAGCCATCACACTTCATCATTCAAGTTCTTGTGTCCACTTACACTGGGACACCAATAAATTCCCTTGATAACTGCAGGATAGGCTACATTGGAAAACTGTCACTTAAATACCCTTCTTCACCGTGTAGAAGCAGAGTAGCTGACTTCCCTTCCCCCAGTATATCAGAAAGTTTTGACCTGCTATACTTATGCCCAAGTTCACAAACACCACGAGAAATTACCAAAATACCAAAGTACTTTTCTCCTGCAGGAAAAATCCAAATTACTCACCCTGTTATACATGTATCTAAGCATGAAGTCCAGCAGAAAAGATTTTCCTTTGCGGAAAGCTCCTGCTACAGACACAACTACTATGTTAAGATCTTTAATATGTTCCTGAAGCAAGATTTTTTCCAATGCTGATTCATCTAATTCAAAGTTATGGTCATCTTCATGAGCAAGGACAATCTGTATGGGGCGCGGCTTATCCAGTTCCACCTCGTCATCTGAGTCTGGCAGGGCATCTGAGTCTGGCAGGGCATCGTCCTCTTCCTCTTCATAAAGCTTACCTGCAAAGGGACAGGTGAGAACACATCAGTGAGGCACAGCTCAGGGCAAGGAACACTTCTTTGGTTTGAATTGTGAAGCCTTGAGCTGGGCTTACGTTGCCAGCAGCAAGGGGGATGTTTGGGAATGCAACAGCAACGCCCTGTCCATTTTCATAAGCTTTGTGTCTAGCCTGTATTTCAGATCTTCTCTCTTTCAGACATTCTCTGTGTATTAAGGAATCACAAAAAAAAACACCCAACCTTGATTTTCAGCTTCAAATCCCCTTTCAAAGGCATCTTAAGTCAAAGGCCTTTTATCTGGAAAAAAATGAGTAGTTTCAAACAAGCTCCAAAGAGGACCAAAAAAGGGCATTTTTCTATCACCACCTTCTTGTCCTGTTGCAAGGGTGTCAGGGGAAATGAATATTTTCAATCAATAGGTTTGCTTGCCAACAGGTACAACAAGACCATGGATCTGGCATGGAAACCCAGGATAACAAACATCAGAAGAATAAGCTCCTCTCTAATTCCAGCACTGTTTCAAGTCTCAGCACAGCACAGACTTCAGAACAACTGTTCCCTGTTTGCAAGGCAATAAACTATTTTATACACAATTTAAGAATTAATACCCTTTCAGGATAAAACAGTAGCTGAAAATCTATAACTCAGATTACTAATGAATTACTATAACTATATAACTCATTACTAATGAAAGGCACTGTAACACAGCCCTTCAGACACACACTGTACCAGTACCAATATCCTGTTTTCCTGACTTCTAGAATTCAGGACTTAATTGGATTAGAGGCCTAAAAGAAAGCCAAACTAACCTATCCCAGGCGAAGTCTCCTCTCTTGTCCAGGCACCACAACACTGAAGTTTGTCCCACAGCAGAAATCAGCTGTACCATTCCTGACTCCACTTTTCCCAGCAAGCATCTGGAAAGCTTCTTTGTGCTGACAGAATTGCCTCCCACTCCCAATTTACATTTGGCCATGTCCTATTGGAAGCCCATGTGCTCAGACCTGATAAAGGCACCTTCCTACCAGTTACTTATCTGGGATTATCACATATGATTTTCAGTACACTGTCCTTGTAGTCATGTTTCCATTCCCAAGACACGGCAGCAGCCACCCCCAAACCCTTGATGTGCTGCTCACAGAGACATTTCCTGTGGAAGCAGCCCACAAGGAGAGTTCTCCTGCAGGATGCATCCATGAGGCACCACGGAAAACACAGTTTCATTCGTGGCAGAGAACCTGCCCGCTCATTCCTGCCACACTTTGCATGTGAGGTACCATTCTCAGCAAAACTCTTATGAACAGGGCTCCAGTTTTGTGGAAGCAACGAGACACTGCAGTTATTACCATGAACTTGAAAAACTGCTAACGTGGTGACCCTTACCCAGCTCTGACAACACTTCATTTAACTGCAAAATGACAGAGGATGCTTCTGCTTCCAAACATCAAATCTTTTGCTGTCCCAAAGCCCAGTGGCACTAAATGTTGAAAAAAAAATTGGTTTGAATATATTATATTCAATATAATATATTGAACATATTATATATTACTATATTGAATATATTAAGCTTATTTGCTTTGAACAAGTAGGACACGAGTGCTTAAATCTTAAGCAGCTAGAACTAAACACCAACATTATCTAAGGATGTGCAAAACAGTCCCCAGCATCACCCTAACTCAAAGTGATTAACACAGCAGGCCCAAAAACTGATTATACTAGCAGGCCTGACAACTGGAAGGAACAGCTTTTAAAAGAAAATCTGTCAACAGGACACCAAAGTATCCAAACTACATTGACACTGACTGGCCACCACTTCAGAGGAAAGGCTCTCACCTTTGGCCTAAAGCTTTTGTATTCCCAGATATTAAACAAGCCCTCTCCTCTTTTTGGAAAGAGTTTCTAAACAGGCTTTGCCCCACAGAGGCAGGATCCTTTGGAGGCCACAAAACTTGGGAGGATGGCCCAGGTATAGAGGGATGAAGATTTTGACAGTCAGAAAGAGCTTCCAGCATCACAGCCTAGAAACATAAAGGGAATAGTCTATTGATAAAAGCATTGAAGTCAGACAGTTCCAAGAAGAGGTGTCTGTGTTTTAGCAGACACCTTCACACAATGTTCCAAAGCCTCTGCTTCAAGGTGTGCCACTGCTAACAAGGGTAACTTGGTTACCTGAAACAGCCTCCCATTCTTTCATTTAAATACACACTTCAGCTGCAGTGAGGGACTGGGTCTGTAAACTAGGGCAGATTGAAAAATGGTTTGAAGCCACACGTGCAGCTTCTCTTCATTCACTTGGAGCCTGACATTAACCATCCTGTCCTACCTGGAAATCATCAAAACTTGTCAGACCTCAAGCTGTAGCAGCATCCTTGTGCCAGTGCAGAGCACAGCTACACAAAACCTCTTCAGGCCAAGGAGATTTCTGAACAAACAAGTGGAATGGTCTTTTATCATCAGTCATTTATAAACAAGCAGATTCTCCCTAGCACAAGGAGACAGTACTACCAAGAGCTTCCACACAAGAAAAGCTCACACCTTGTTAACAGCATTCTGCACCACTGAAGCTCATTAGCTCAGAGGGAACAGGAGAGAAGATTCATCCTAAACCCTACTCAACTCCTTTCAGATCTCACCAGCAGAAACTGGAAGTCAAGTCCAGAGCACCAAGTTGGGTTTGTTTGGTTGGTTTGGGTCAAGTTGGTTCGTTGGCTTTTTTTCCCCCTTTGACTAACCAGCCTAATATATTTGAAAGTTCCCAACCTACCTACAGAAAAGACCATCATGGCCATCAGTCAAGCACTTTAGAGGGTGGAGAACTGCAGTGCTGACAGCTGTGAAAGCAATTTGATCCATCCAGAAGAGCTGGTTTGATAACCTCACGCTTGAGTGGCAGAGAACACCCCTCCTTTCAAGATTTTGAGCTAGTTGGCAATCACCAGGACAGACACTGCACAGGCCAAGCATGTTAACCACAGAACAAGGGCTCCTGCTCGTCCCAGCAGCACAAGCAGCACATGCCACCCTGTCAAGTGTCCAAGGCAGATGTCACACCCTTTTCTGATCCTGCCACCCTGTCACTCTGGCTAGTCACCATCCCAGGCAGCACTTAGGAAGCCTTTCTAGAAGGCTTCAGTATCATGGGCAGAAAGCTCACATTACACTTCCAAGAATTACTTTCAGTGCAGTCTCTGGAAACAAAGGTCAGGACAAGAAGTACCCCCCCTTCAGTCCAGTTTTCAGCAAAAGCACGGCAAAAGTTCTCAAAGTAGTTCATAAAATAAACATGCTGACAGCACTCAGAGGTCAGCTCAGGCCAGAAGTTTATGCAATTCAGAATTCAAAACCCTGTCCCTTGGCTGTTCCCCCTTCCTCACCTGCCCCAGCACAGTCACAGTGTACTACTTAAAACTCAGAATTTAAGCTGATTTGTTCTAAAGCCCACAAACTGCTCTAAGTTCTTGCAATAGTCCAGCCCCAGCAAATCAAGTATAAAAGAGATGAGTACCAACTTTAGAAGAGGTGGCATTCACAGAATGGCCACTTCTACACTGATGGCTTCCCAACCAGCTGGACACTGCTCTGGGCTTGCAAAGCTCATGGCAGCATCCCTTTAGAGGTCTCCATGACAACACATTTCAGTGAGGCTACAGAGGCAACCAAAACAACAATCCTTGGTCAGTTTGGGGGTTTTGTTTGTTTCTTACAGTACATTTTAACAGTTTGCTAAGGCCAGTTCCATCCCAGCAATGGAGTTACCAACATGCAGACAAGGACTGGCTGTTTCAGAGGAATGTTCCACGTTCTGCATACACAGCAGAGAGGCAAGGCTGCCTCCTGCCACAGGATTAAAGACTCACTCAGGGGGTTGATCACCATGCAGTTGGAAATTCCCATGTGCACAGAAGGTCTGAACCTCAGGCTTTGAGTACACACATAAGAGTTCTCATCTGTGAAACCATATGGCAGTAGAACTTGTAGCACAGTGCTGCAGGCCCAGAAAGTCACAGCTACATTTTTCTTTTTTCAAGATGTTCACCTGACCTTTGTAGTTCCTGTAGTACTGAACTACTCCAGACTAAGGCCATACCTGCTGCTCTGTCCAGAGCTGATATAAAAAGGTCATCAACTGGACTTGCCCCTGAAGCCTGCCATCCATTCACACCTATCACTGTGGCTGCTCACCAATCAGTCCCTGCATCATTTTGGCTTCTCCCAACCCGAATTATTCCATTAGGAATGTGGGCAATGGATCTGTAGACTGATGTGAACACTTCCTAACCCAGGTCAAACAGGCTGGGAGACACAAGAGAAGCAACATTGTGCAGCAAGAAGCAGAAGCAGACAGATTTGAATGGGAGCAAATATAGCCAAGGGAAGATACTACCACTCAGTTTTCCTGTAAATTCCTCACTCCACTCAGTAACAACTACAGCAGGACTGCTATTTATTCTCACCAGCTAAGTACCCAGAACAAGCACCACTTGTTGAAATACTAAGCCAGATTTTGAGAACAGTAGCTTCTTGTGGATGCAGACAGTATTTCAACTGAACAAACCCACTAAATAGCCCATTTCTTAAAGCATGAGGTAAAATGAAAAGCTAATTCCTGCTTCCCCTAAGTACACAGCCAGCAGCTGATGACCTACTTGTCCTGCAGTGTAAGAACACCAGAGTGAAAACACTCAGACACCTGCATGCTATGAAAATAAGAGACAGCCTGCTTTAAATGTAAGTTCTTCCCTTTAAGCACATTAATTGACAGAAAGTACTAACAGTTACCTTTAAGTTCCAACCTAAATACAGCTTGAAATCTTTGAACACATTATCCACATCCATTCATTAAAAAAAAGAAAGCACCTACTAATTGCTAAATTTAGTTGGGTTTAGATACAGTACAGGTTTTTGATCAACAAGCAGTGAATCATAATTAATAACTGCTTCTATGGACAGTGAGTTGAACACAATTGCCCACAAATGCAGCAGAACATTAAAATAAATTTAAATCCCATTTGCTTTTTAGTTTTAAGGCACTTTCATTAGTGTAGCTGTCCCTCATCAGTACTTCCATTTGCTCTGTGGCAAGGAGGTTAAGGAGTATAAAGCCATAAAACTTCTAGCTGGTAGTCTTAACATCTGGTTTGCACAGAAACCTGCATTTTGCTAGAAGTCAGCTTCAAATTTAGACACCCAGCACCCCATGACACTCCAGCTTTCAGCATCCCTGAACTCTTTTTCCTGGTGCTCTACAGCACCACACATTTGCCTCCAGACAGGAGCAGCTCAAGTCCCCTGTTCACATTTCACTTCAGGTCCTTGGCAGGCTCCCCCACCATCACCTGAACGGTGAGAAGCAAACTCAAGTGAGCTACACTAAGCTCCAGCCATTCCTTGCTTGGAATTTTGTTCAACCTCCACACCCTGAGGGAGTTCATGGCTTGAATCAAGAGCTTAAAATAATTTATCATGAGGAAACTGCTGCACTGCATTTCAATGTAAGGCAATCTCCCAGTGCCTCACATAGGAAATTTTTCTTGGAGAGAAAGGAGAGAAACTGCTTAAACATTCCTTGTTTTGGTGTAGTGAACAAAGGCAAGTGTAGGCATGCGTGAAGTGAGTTCCAGAGCACAGAAATAAAGTATGTTAACCTTCAAACCTTATTTGGACACATCTCCTGGGGCGGGGGGGGAACCACTAGATTTAAGCCACAGAATTGTCCTCTCCTCTTTCCAGCAGTCCTACTGCATGCAATAAACTCACATGGAACTATGGGGCTACCACAGACCTTAATGCATGGCTGCTTTCTTATTGCTGACTAGCAAAGAGTGCCAAGTAGCTCATTTTAAGGCCAGAAATAATTAAATGTTTCAAATATTTCAGCTATAAATAGGACTGAGAGCTAACTTCCAAAGACTTGTTTGGACATCCAGTATGACCGACAGAGGGGTAGGGGCAGGGTACAGGGGGAGAGGCACATTTAACTCTCTGTGTTCCTTCAGGGATGTTAAAGGGACACATCTAGAACTGTTACATAAACTGTGAGCTGAAGCAAGAAGCACCTGAAGCTACAATTCTGCCAGGAAAGGGGAAAATAAAGATATTCTGATGACCTAGATACCTCTGAAGCACCACAACTAATCAAACAATAGGCTTGTCTACCCCAAAGTGCCTTAAATTGCTTCCCTGCTGAATGGTCTGCATGCATGCAGGAGCAGACAGCTCTCCCCTGCTAAAATACTGATAAGCTGGCATTTTGTGTTCTCCATGTACTGGGACAAAAAAAGCGAGAGGGAAACTTCATATAATGAAAATGTGCAGCAAAAAAAGGCAACCCTCAAATTCAGCTCTTCTCAACCAATACAAGTAAGAGAATGCCAATAAGTAGAGACTAAGAAGCAGCACAAACCCAGTAACTAAAATATACATATATATAAAAGGACCACTTTTTAGAAAGCACATTATGAACTTAGTAAGAAAGATGTTTCTCCATAGCTACAAGAAAAATGGTGCAGGGTAAGGATAGTGGCAAAGCATGCTGCTCATCCTTCTTCCCCTCTGCCCAAAATTCACAGCTATTAATAGCACACTCACTGAAGGACCTAAGGATCTCTACCCACAGTAAGAGTCACCAGTACTTTTCCAGCCCCCTCAAAGAAAGCTGTATTAAAACACTGAGGGCAGATTAAAGCATTAAAAGGCCTCTTGCTCACCTTTTCTCCCCTTTCTTACCATCAGGCAGGCTCGTGAGGATGGGAACGAGAGTACTCCAGATCTGACAATGCCCTAGTTCAACATGAACTCTGGAAATGGCAAGTGACAGCTCCTCACAAACACTGAAAGCTAACTGGATCCTTGCAGGCCACACACATTTAAACCAGGCAGCCTTCTGCTTGCACTTCAGAGTGATTTTATTTAAGGTTGCTGCTCACTCCAGAAGTCAATATTCTCTAATTGGTTTAGGCCATAATTGTGATTTACGTACCTTGTATGTCAACAGCCAGTAATTTAAACAATGAGCAGCTAACCTAAATTGGTATTTTGAGCAAGAATAGGGAGAAAAGAATAAAGTGAGATATGGCAACTGCAATTACCCCGTGCTTGGTCTTTAGATTGCCAGTGAGAGATGGTTTAGTCACCGAGATGCACCTGCACCACGGCCACAGAGGAGCTGAGCAGAAAGCCAAGGGAGTGCTTCCCTGGGCTGTACAGGAAGGTGTGCCAAAGGGGCAGCTTTCCCACTCCCTTCCAGCACAAACAAGTTGTCAGTCACAATGCAAGGAAACACAGAAAGCCAAAGGGGCCGGAACTCCTCTGCTCTGAGTGAGCTGAATGGCAGCAACAGCGTGGCCAGCAGGATGAGGGGGGTGACCAAGCCCCTGTGCTCAGCACTGAGGAGGCCACACCTCAAGTGCTGGGTCTGGCTCTCAGCTCCTCACTGCAAGAGCCCGAGGTGCTGGGGAAGGGTCTGCAGCACAGCTCAGATCAGGAGCAGCTGAGGGAGCTGGGGGAGCTCAGCCTGGAGAAAAGGAGGCTCAGGGTGACCTCGGCACTCTCTGCAACTCCCTGAAAGGAGGCCGTAGTGAGGTGGGCTGTGGTCCCTTCTCCCAGGTAACAAGGGACAAGACGAGAAGAAATGGCCTCAAATGGTGCCAGGGAAGGTTCAGGTTGGACATTAGGAAACATTTCTTACCATGGGAAGGGTGGTCAGGCATTGGAACAGGCTGGTCCAGGAAGCAGTGGGATCACCATACCTGGGAGTGTTCCAAAAACAAGTGGATGTGGCACTTGGGGACATGCTGTTAGAGGGGAACACAGCAGCACCACGGTAACAGCTGCACTCTGCTCTTAGAGGGATTTTCCAACCTTAACAACTCGACGGAGCTTCCAACCAAAAGGGATCTTTCAGCCCAACCTCAGTTCACACTCAGCTCCCCATCTCTCTTTCAGTCCCTGCAGCTAAGAGAGTTTTCCAGCCAGTTTTTCCAGCACTGAAATCCAGAATTCTACATTTCATTTCACAGAATAAAGGGCAGTACAGAGAGAGTGTAGATTTCTTTTAAAACCTCTCTTCTCTAGATTACACAGTTTGCAAAACTGATGCAGTAACTACCTGCAGACAACTCCAAGGAGTATTTCAGTTTCTTCTCCTTCTCCCTTCTTAACCCGGTAGGGTCACTGACACCCACCAGACAAAAGGGAAGCATAACAGGGGGAACACAACATGCACCAACACAATTAACACCGAGATCAACAATGTGAATCAAAACAGGAAAAAGTTCCACACAAGGCACGGTTAAAGAGAAATGAAACCAAAAAAAAACCAAAAACAAAACCAAAAAACTCCACACACTTTGCATCTCTTCCTTTCATCTCCACTGGAGGAAGAGATTTTTCTTACACAACTACAACAAAAATAGTTTTTATCAGGGTCCCTGCTGCTAAGCACGTAGAGAAACAGCCTGGGCTGCCATGTCCCTTTCCTGCAATTAACCCATAATCATTGACACAGTACCTAAGTCCGTACAGTTACAAGCCCCACACCTACTGCCACAACTCCTGAGTCTCTGCCAGGCATCACTGCTGCTGCTCCACACAAATCCCTGGTTAAGGCACCAGCTCAAAGTACATGAATTCTGCCAACAGGACATTGCCAGTAAGTGCCTCCTCCCCTCTCCCTGCTGCCTCTTCAAGCCTGTTTCAATAGCACAGCTGAGTCTTAACCACCCACTCACAGGGGCTCTCCCACTCTTTCCCACTTCCAGCACCATGCAGCACCACACTGCCTTTCCTGCTAGCTCTCCCATGTATCCAGTGCTGCCTAGAGTCAGCCACAGAAGGCAAAGCAGCAGAAAAAAGCAACCCAATACAAGCAGTTTCCTACAAACTGCACCACCTCAAACAAGGAGCACTAGACCTGAAGAGAAGCAAACAGCAGAGCCACGCAGTCCCCTCTGCAGGGCACAGTTCAGCTGTGCTGCTGAACAGCCCAGGGCTGCTGCCCTCTGCGCTGGCACTGCTGCCCCAGGTCCAGCACCAGCTTCTCCTGGACACCAGGGGATGTGCTCTGTGCCCTGCAGCCTCTGGAACAGCCCACAGCACCCTGAGGGGGAGGCACAAACTGCTTCACTGAGCACCGGTGCCAGAGGAAAAGTTCAGCTCTGTAACTGCAACCCAGTTCAGCTGGAAAATCTCTCCAGACTCCCCCAACTCACAAGTACAGCTAAGAAGCATATTCATGTAGGAACTGACTTGGTGATATGTGATAACACTGCAAAGATGGGTAGGCAACTGGGCTGTAACTGGATCTGACTGCGTGTTGCCAAAGATTTGTCTCTATCTGAAAGTCCAGATTTAGGCCGGGGTAGCCAACACATTTGTTCACTTAAGAACAAGGTTTCCTTCCCTTACAGGTGGAGGTTTTAGCTTGTCAGTGTTACAGGCCGGGACGTGAGACTGCTGGGAAGACCTCGAGCTCGGCACAGTCCTTCCTGCACTACAGGAGTATTCCCTTGAACACACCTACTGAATACACTGCACCCGCTGAGAGCTGTGCCTGCTGCAGGGTAGATTAGAAAAACACTGATTTCAAAATCACTAGTTAACTTGTCCCAAGGACATTCTAACACACACTTCAGCAGCTCAGCTCCATACAAGCATCTTCCTATGTTCAAAGGACTCAAGGCTCACCCACTTACCTAAGGATTTTTAACATCATTCATGACTCTCTTTGCCACAGGAACATCAGCCACTGCTACAAGTCTCAACAACTGGAGTATTTTTGATTTTTGGACACGTTTTCTTGGGACAGGAAATGCCATTGTCATGTGTACACTGATGGCTGCTGGCCAGTCAAGCCTAGAGGTACAGAACTGAAAGAAGTCAGCAATCCCAGGTGTAAGGCAAGCCACACTCACCATCCTGACAGGAACACACACAGAGGGGGCTGCTGACTGCTTCTCTTTACATCAAGTTCTCAGCCTTGGACAACTGAACTGCTTTTCTGCAGGACTAACTTACGTTGAGACCACAGTGGTTTAATATACATCTTTCACTTGGGTGGAAAAGAAAGAGGCAAACACAACTCTACAAAGTCTGCATGTTTCAGCACTCCTGTCCAACCAACAGTGTGGCCTCTGTAGATCACACTGAATGTCCTCATTTGGTGCATCCATGAACTCTTTCCTTACAGTACAGAGAGTAAACTCTGGGGAGAACAGGCTAGGATTAGAAGATGAACTGAAACAGAGAAAGTAAGATAGCAGTGTGCTCCTCTTCAAAGCTCACAAAAGCTTCATCTAGTCCTGATGCACCACAGAAATAAATCAACAAGAGATTAGACTAAAGAACAGCTCAGTCTGATATTTGATTAATGACACAGTGATATGTCTGTGACTCAAAGTACTTAGAACAAGTCTAAGAATAATATTCAGCCTCTCACAAGCCAACTTCCAACCTCTTCAAAAGCACCAAATTGCATTTCAAGGGGCTTCTCAAAAAAGCAGGCTTTCTCACAGCATCTGAAGGTTCTACAAGCATTTAATCACATTTGCTCTCTAAATGTTCACAGTAGATAGTGGGTTCACTTTTGTACTAAAAAAATTAAGCTTAAAAGCACAAGTTGCATTTCTTAATGTTTGTACCAGCATTATTTTATTTTGAAAGGTTTTTTGCCTTTTAAATCTCAGCACATAACACGTGGGTCTTCAGCAGCTATTTCTATAGTATTGTTAGCTTTAGAAAATACTCCACTTCTATGTCCTAACCCTCAAAATCGTTACTTACTGCACTTTTCCACACTATTTATTAGCAACAAGCCTGACATACCAGCAGTTAGAAAGATTCAGTTTAAGAATTTTGAACTGCATTCCCTCCCTATCCTAATGACAAGTTTAAGACTTTGCTCCCTGAAAGTCAAGTGTTAACTGCTTTCAGGGCAGCTTCAAGGCAATGTTTAAAATCTTAAACACAGTTCCTTAGTTCAGGATTACAAAGTATTTAAGAAACTTAATTCTCTTAGAAGATGATTTCTTGCTTTAAAAAAGTGATTTGATTACATCAAGAGCTTTAACCTCATTTTCACTATTATTTTATGTCTAAGCAATACTTTAAAGGAGGCCAAGCTTCTGTCTCCATGCCTAGGAGCTCACATACTTCTAGTGACTGTTCCTCCTGTGAAATCAGGGCTGTGATGATTCCCATATTAGGCAAGGGATTGACAGACTGAACCTTTTATTTCCCACAAGTTTACAGCTCCCCAAGTAGATCACACCACACGCACCAAGGCAAGTGAACACCTGCAGGTAAAAGCCAGAAGACCCTTTCAGGCAGAAGAGGTTGAGGAGGGGAGGGGGAAAAGACAGCAAGTTTGCAGGCAGTAGTATCACAGGACTGGGTTTAAAGAGACAGCTAAAATAACTGCACTTATTCTTCCACTCAGCAGTACCACCCTGCTGGGGGAGATAAGAGGTGAGAACAACTTTTCCAAGTAAGCACAACATAGGGAAAGCAGTCCTAACACGTCAGTACAGGCAGCTGACACATGTTCTCCAACAAGTTTCCATCATTTTCAATCCAAGTAAAAAAAAAAGCTATCTTGTTATCCTGGAGGCATTATCCAATACATCGCTAAAAAAGACATTCCAAGTATTTTACTGAGACCAATAAGAACCTGTAAATTCAACATGCTTATCTCTGAGGTGATGGTGGGAAAATAAATGCATTATAATTTGACACTAACTACAGACTGGAACCTGATTCTGATGTCACTGGAACAACAACTGCGTAAGAGCAAATTAAGTTCTACTCTCAAGTATCAATTCACTGGAAATTCCATCCTACATTCCATGCCCACAATCCCTACAACATCTTATCAGTTCAAGTCTTCAACATTTTGGCTTCTATTCCAGTCTTTCAAGAGAAACCTGCCATGACCTACAGCAGGAAATCCCACCTAGCCACACAAAAATCATCAATATATAGGGCTGAAAATGCAATCATCATTTGCTCATCATCTGCACTGGAAACAAAGCTGAAAATTTAGACCAAAAAACCTCCAAACAACTACATAAGACATCTCACCTCCTAGTAAAGCACATCAGAATTTCCCTCATGCAAAAAAAAAAAGCTATCCAAGTAACCAAGCTGTGAACAAAAAATTCCTTCCCCAAAAGACACTTAATGCAGTCTCAGACTTTTGCCAGTCCTCTCACCTATTCCTCCATGACAGAGCAGGGCCACTCTTAAAATAAGCTGTTTTTTCATAAACCATTTATCCAAAGGCCCAAATGAACTCCTCTTTCACCTTATACTCATTTTCCTATTAGTCCTGTCTGTAAATTCATCAAACAGGATTTCCAATTCCAGCTTACCTGCATTTACTCATGTAAATTCTTCTGGACTGCCTTGGATGCCCAGTAGTGCCATCTTTGGTGGCAAACTAAGTTTTTCCAACCTTAAAGAGAAGCCAGCTACTAACCATAGTAAAATTAGCATAGCTTTTCTCTTTTTTTTTTCCTGTTTAGTTAATTGAAGGAGATACTTACATAGCTTCAAAGATCACACTTCACACAAAGATCTATTCTCACACTGAGACATAAACCAGTCTTGTTACTTCAAGGAGTAACATCCCCGTGGAGCAGCCAAAACTCTCAGTGACAGATTCCAGACAAACTTTATAGAATAGATAACTTTAGGAGGATGTTCACATGTTTACACATCCTGGAGAGATAATTACAGCCCTAGAACAGGGATGTGGGCTCCCTCCCAAACACAAAGTGGCACAGGGAGCTCCTTGCTTTGCTGCAGAGCAAGAACTCCAGTTAAACATCAACTTGGGGAGCTGAAGGAAGGAACTTCAAAAGTTCTTCCAACTTTTATGTTCAAAGTGTTTCAAAAAGCTTGGCAAGCACATAAAATCTTGTTTTCCTGGAAATGAAAGCTACACAGAATATATTATTTCAGAAATAAACAGAAGCTAAAGGTCAGGCAAGTCAGTTACCAACACTCTCAGAACACAAGTTTCCATTATGTATTAGTTTGCTCCTAGAAATGCCTTGATTATAATCCTTATCCTCAGAGACATCACTTATTTCTTATCAGTCATTTCTTTGCAGCTAACTGAAACAGCAGACATCAGTGTGAGCCGTGCTTTCACAAATATCTAAAACTTGCTCATCTGTTTGTTCTGGTCTTTCAGTCACAACTCCCAACCCCAGAAATGTATTCACACAAATCAACTCCCTACACAGCACCATGACCTTAAAATCAGCTACAGGATGAGATAATAACTCTTTGTATCCTATCAAGAACAACCTTCCAAAACCAAGGAAAGCTACCTTTACCTTTGCTCCAGGACATCTCAGGAAGTTCAGGTAGCTGAAAATGTTTTTAAAAAAGAAACTCGGTCATACTTCAGCAAGAGCAAAGTCTAAACAACCACCACATATAAGTATTTCTGAAAATTTTCAGTTGTTGACCAATGGCAAATACAGCACATCCACGTATGCAAAAACTTAGAAGATATTTTTTATGCCTTGCTCACCTTAGACAGTTGAGGTCAGAGACAAAACCTAAAATGCTAACAACTTGTATAGCAGTTTTAAGAAGTAAATGCAGCCTTCAGCAGAAAGTTGAAAAAATGCACTCAGGCAGCTCACAGATCACCACTGTAGGCACAGCATGCAGCAACAGTAAAAAAGAAATTAAGTAAATTAAAAAAAAACAAGACAACTCAGCCTGATTTTCAAGTTTAAAACTTCCCCTTCAAAGACTGCCATGAATATCACAAATCACCCCAGGGATGGGGTCTGTTCATAACCACAGTACAAGAACAAAAGTAAATTCAAACTTAACTTATGTAAGGTGACACTTGACTGAAATCTGGCAGTTTTCCTTATGAATGTCCTTGAAACTTCCAAGGATTGTGACAATATGTACAACAGTCTACTAACAACAGGCACAAAGTTAAAACTACTTTTATTCCAGAGCTGAAGTGAAGCCTGTGATCGTGCTGGAGCTGGAGACCAGCACCACTGTGGTTCACACCCAAACCAACAAGCACACAGAATTTACACCTGCATCTCCATCTGCCTGTCTCATCTGGTTTTGGAAGTTGGGAAACTCAAAGCTGGGGGTGATGTGATGTGGCCACCAGGAGATAAGTGCTCTCCTCTAACCCTGGAGGAAAATCCCCAGCCCTTCTCCCCCCTGCAGACGTGTCCAGGCTGGCCACCATGAGGTAGTGTCCCCTTCATTATTACAGCAGGAAGAGAAAACAATTCCTCATCTATCACAGCACCTCGCTGCAGTCAGTGCTACTTTATTAGTGCAGACAGTAAGCAAATATTAATCACTGATACTGGAGCAAACCACAGGGACTGCAGCTGACACAAGGTGCCTAAGAGGTATCAGGACTGTTGTAAGATGTGGCTCAAACATTCCTGTGCATCCAGCACCAGCAAGAGCTGCCCGGCCTCCTGAACCAGGACACACTGTCATGCTTAAAGCAAGGCTTTCACAACAATCCTTCAAGTAAAACTCTTCTGTGCTGGAAATATTCCTCTGCTAGCTTTTGTTTTAAGCTGCAGGCAAGTGAACGTGAAAAGCAAAGAACACAGCCTTCCTCAACTCAATTCCCTGCTTTCAACATAATTCCAGCTGAAAAAACAAAAACCTAGGGCTGTTATTTGAGGAGGTGCTGTAACACAATTATTGATTTTAGGGTAAGCTAGGACGTAACAGCTGTTAAGCAACACTCAGTAATGGTACAGGAGGAGTTAATGGGCTCTCCTGTTACACTGCTGCTCCTGTAACTATTCCAACCTATCCCTCTGCGTTATTTCACTGCACAGAAAGCCCTTCTGCAGGCAGGCACAGGCCATCCACAGCTGTACACACAGACTATCACCTAAGCTGTTGCATGACTAAAGTTCAGAAGCAACTAAGAGTGACATGTCCATGTTTCCACTGCTAATGATGACACAGCTAATTAAAGGCCATTTATTACCGGTGTGCTGGCACTTTTATGACCTTGAGAAAACTATGCAATAATCCAATGCTTTGAGATTATTAAATGACACAGCGGTGAAAACACAGAAAACTGAAATCAAAGAAAACTGAGCAGTGCTGGGAGGGAGAGAGACCAGTCCTTGAGCAGTAAAGCAGTATCATATCCTCAACTTCAATCTCTGGGCTCTTTTAAATTATTCAAATTGCAATCCTGCCAAACACAATCAAACTTTTCCTGATGCTCAGAAGCACTGCTTTTCCTCCCTGTAAATCAAGCCAGGTGAGTTATCACTCCGTATCTCCCAGTTTATAGTGCAGCTACATTTCCCTATCTCTAGCTGGCTTGTAAATCAAGCAATTGAAACCAGTCGTGGCACATGGCATCTGCTAGGTTTTGTTTAATTGCGCCCAGTCCAATCGTTCTGCTTCCAAATTAAGTGAGAGTTACACAACAAAGATGTTAAAATAGTTCAGTGTTCCAGCGCAGGGCTAAAAACCTCACATGATCCAACTCGGCGCTCGAGTCAGTACAACCCTCCCAAGTCCCAGGTGCCCCCTCGCCAAGCGTACGGCAGGGAGACTGCTACGAGCTCTCAGCGTTTTCCAAGCCCTTCCCGAGAAATAACCACACTTTAAGGAACACACTGCGCAGACTCCAGCACACCCGAGGCTAAACACCCAGCCAAAGCCATGTCCCATCCCCACCAGGGGATAGATTACAGCCGAGAGCAGCGCTGACAGCGGAGCGCACCAGCTCCATGTGCGGACGGCCCGACCGGGATCAGTCACCTCCTTGCCCGGGCTGCCCGGGGCTGCTCCGTCCGCAAGCGGCCGCGGCCCCGGGAAAGTCGGCGCCCTCCGGGCCACCTGGCTCCGGTCCCGCCACCGTGCAACGCCAGCGCCCCGCGGCCCCCGGGCCCCTCCGGGCCGCAGCCCCCGCTCCTCACCGGCTGAGGCACACACGGCGAGGCCCGGCCGTACCGCAGC
>VYXD01014767.1:209035-249741 GCA_013397195.1 Hylia prasina | reverse complement strand
GACGTGCACGCGGGCCCGGCTGCCCGGGCTGAGGTGTGGGGTGAGTGCCTCCCTCACGGCATCCCGCGTGAGGGGCACGGAGAGCAGCGGGGCACAGGGTGAGGAGGCCCCCAGGACACACAAAACAGCTCCTCAGGCCGCGCATCCCTCGGCGGTCCCTCACGCCCTCGGCCACAGCTCGCTCGTGTGGAGCACACGGCCAGACCTCACCCGTGTGCCGCTGTCCGCCGCCACCCTCGCCCTGCTGGGCCCTCGCGGCCCATTTCCAGCTCTGCGGGGCCCCGGGGACAGCCAGGAGAGCAGCCGGACCGCTCTGCATTTCCAGCCGTACCTACAGCTCCTCGCTCCAGCACTGCTGCTGCACTGGGGCTGGAAACACGCAGGAGGACAGCTCTCAATCAGAACAAGCCACGCAAGTTTCCAAGGAACCAAACATTCCTGCTCTCTCTGGGGTTTGTAAGAGAGTTGTTCTTCTCAATCAGAACTGACCTTGCCTCATCATTTTAAAAGGCCAGCTGTGAAGGTGAGCTGCCCTTACTGCACGAAGTTTTTAATTCTATGAGGTTTCCTGTTGCTAAAGGTTGTGTAAACCTTCACAGGCAAATTGGTCAGTATGACCTTGTCACTTGTTAGAAGGACACAATGCCCAATAAATCACCATGTGACATGAGCAACAGGCTTGCAAAGCCCCACTTCAGCATGGCAATGCTCTCTGTAGAAACTATTTTTCTCAGTTTTTAGCTATGCTAACTTGGTCCTGGCGAGGCAGCTTGTGAGTGACAGCAATCGTAAAAGCAAACAGAGTTTGGTTCTGCCAAATGGAGGTGGAGGGAAGGCTCAGAAGAGATTTTCAAAGTAAAAACTGACTATCTCTTTAGGAAGCACCTAAAACTGCTTTCCAAACCTTGCTTTCCTTTCCTATCAAAGTAGCACATAAAGGGTTTCCCAAGACAGGGGTTCATCACACCTCCTGCTGTGCCCTCACTGGCAGCCCTTGTGTCAGAAAGTTTAATGTCTACAACACATCAAAAAGAAATAAAAATGTCTAAAAGATGCTGCAATCACAGCAAGTGAGAACTGCAGAAGGATACAGTGATCAAACTATTATCATATATCCAATTCTAGTTCTCACACTTGGATGAATAAAATATGAAGTTCTGCAAAAGAACTTTATTATTGTAGATTTACATCAGCATAAATAGAAGCAGGATTCAACCCCTTTGTACAAAAGCATTCATGTGAATGCTAGGAAAGCAGCCCAAAAATGTTGCCATTGGCCTTCTGCAGTTTAATATCCTCTATTTATTTGGTGAGAATGAGCTTGTCCTTCTAACCTCACACCGGGTGAAGGAAAACCTATCTTTCCATGGGAAGGAAGGCAGAGCACACTCTGTACACAGAGAGATTTCAGAGATACTCAGGCAGGCAATGGGGCAAAGGGAAATAGCTTGAAGTAAAGCACATTGAAAGCTAGGAACACTCTTTCCTGACAAATTTAAGCTTCAGCAGCTCAATATGCAAACTAAAAAAATGGGGGGAAAAGGTCACAGTATTAAAGAGGTTTCCTAACTCTGCTGTTAGTAAACAGCCTTGTTCCTGCTCAAGTCTGGAACAGATTACGCAGAGAAGAGTTTGAAATAGTGCATGTTCAGACAGATAGATTTCTGCTTCATGCAACAGGATTTGCTGCTGCTGTAACGTGAGAGCAGAAGTCAAGAACTTGGAGGTCAGAAAGCTCAGCCTTAATTCTGTCCCCTTATGCTTGCAGGAAGGAAGGAGACATTTTCTGAGCTGAGGATTTTGCTAGCAACATGTCTTCTCCTGGCTGCAAAGGTCCCATCTCCACTGCACTCCCAGCTACGTTCTTCTGAGCCAGGATAGGAAAGGAGTTAGGACTGGAACTGCTTAAGCTGGCTGTGGATTTGGCCTGCAAGGAGTTTGGGAACAACTGTGCAAAACACAGGCAGGCTGTGGTGGGAAGGGATTGCTGACTCAGAAGGACCCACCAGTGCTAGTGCTGGGCCAGTAGTCCCTTCAGCCACCAAAGTCACAGTTTTGTACTACAGGCAGCACCTTCTCCTGGATTTGGCCATGCTGCTCTGGAAACTCTGCTGTCCCAAGCTTGTCCCAAACCCACCTGGGGCCAGGCAACACCACCAGTGTCACCCATGTAGTGAGACAAAGGCTGCTCAGCCACGCTGCTTCCTGTGGCTGGAAGGGAAACAGAGCCACCACCACATCTCCTGGCCTTCAGGCACCACAGCATGGCAGGGGACTGGCCAGCTCCTGACCCATGCAGGCAGAGGAAAAGCTGGATCAGACTGGGGTCCTTTATGCCTTTCCCTATGAAGCATTTCTCAATCCTCATCAGCTCGCCTGTGCAATGGGGTTGGATTTGATTAAAGTAATCTGCATGGTGACAAATCCTTAAGCCAAACACCTACCTGAAGCGTGCTGAGCACCACTCCTGGGCTGGGGAACAGAGCCACGTCCCACCTTGGAGGGCTGAGGGTCCTGGGATGAGCTGGAGACGTCTCCATTGGTGCTTCTGCGCTTACCAACCTCTCTCCTCATCTGCTTCAGGCTGTCGAGTCCAAACCAGTGACTTCCAGGTGATTCCCACTCCTCCTTCCAACCGTGCGGTGCTGCAGGCACTCAGGAGCTGAGGACAGACAGCCGGGAGGTAAAGGTGGCTCTTCTGAAAACCTCCCTGTCCACAGCAACAAGGCACCTCCAGCCCTCTGGCTGCAGCTGCTGGGGCCACCCAGGGCTTCCCAAGGGATCAAACTGGGGAGGCAAGGAGGGGTCAGCTGTGCAGAGGTGAACCAGCGCTAGCCCCGGGAGCAGCTGCCCTCCCAGCACACACCGCCAAGGGAGCTGTGTCACTGCGGCGAGTCCGAGGTGTCCTAAGAGACTCCCGCGGGGAAATCCGTCTGGATCTCGGGCTTGTTCCCAGCGCCCTCCCGGAGTCTGGAAGTGCCCTACAAGGCACCTCGTCTTGTTTCTCTGAAAAACACCCAGGCTGCCCCTACCACAGCCCTACTACTCGTGGACTTCAGGTACTCACAGTTTCCCTCCTCTTCCAGCTGGAGCGCTCCTCCCTCTGCTCAGTGCCAGCAGCCGCTGGAGGATGTGCTGCTCGCCGAGCCCCTGCCCACTCCGCAGCTGGATCCTCCCTTTGGCTCCCTCTTCCCAGCGCCCATTCCCGTGCCCTGCCCACACGCTGCTCCGTCCTGCCCAGGCTGGTTGATGTTTGCATCACCGCCTCGGCAAAGATCTCAGCCCCGTTAACGGGCAATCTTGGGGTTTCCTGTGCATTTTTTTTTCCCCTGGCGCTTGCCATTTCCTAAGGGCATTTCTCTCAGATTCAGGGCTGCCTTCATTTGTCACACAGGTGATCTAAAAGTTGCTGTGCATCACCAGAGAGTGCTCAGCACAGCCCCGAGCTTGTAGCTACCTGTGTGTCTCCGCATAACCTGGGGCTCACTCAAGCAAAGCCAAGGTGAGACACGGCATGAATCCAAGCCTGGTTCTTCCGCAAAGAACTCCAAAAAGGAGAGGCGTTTGGGAGCAGAAAACGAATTGGGAAGGAGGGGGAAAAAACACTTTACTTAATCTCCTGGAGCTGTCCCACATGCTGAGCGGAGATGCCTTTTCAGCTGGCGGCAGGACACACGCTCGAGAGAGAAAGCAGCCCCGCCCATACCGCTAATTTATAGCAAGGTGAGTGGGAAACGTCTCGTTCTTCCCTGCCGTTGACCCAGGAGCTGCTCCTCTGGGGAGGAAGGCGGAAATGACATTGAATTTTATCTGTGAGAGCAGCTCAGAGCAAGTTGCTAGGCACCAGCTGCGAGAATTGCCTGCAGGTGCTCTTGCAGGAGAGGTTGGGCCGGTTGATTGGGCTCTCCCGGTGCAGCCGGAGTGCCAATTACCTTTGGAAGGGGCGTAATCCGTTCTCAGCCTGAAGGAGCGATTGCACAATCTTCCCAGGATTAAGGTTTAAATCCAGGGGCTGTGTCACAGCCGGGGAAAGGGCAGTGGGCAGGCTCAGGAGCCACGGTGGCTTGTGTGGCTCTCTGGGGTGGTGGGACACAGCCTGCCCGGGGAGGTGACAGTCTTGCAGGGGCACATGAAAGCCATCTCCTTGTCCTGCCCTGTCTACATCTTATCAGGGTGATGGAAGTCTTCAAAGGATTAAATGGCTAAGTGGTTTTCTTCTGCTCCTGGAAGCGAAACTCCACAGCCCGCTGAAGCTTTCATTGCAAGCGTTTGCTCAAGCAGAGTCCTGTCATTTCAGTCTGTATAAACACGTTGAGATTTCCATCTCACTCTTATGCAACAGCACAAGACGAGGCTGTTTTTAAAGTCTGGCTTAGATACTGACTCCTGCAAAGGCTGCAGTGCTGCCTGGACTGTCAGATCCCCAGAGCTGCCCCTGTCTACAGCTCACCTGGAGGCCAGCCCTGCTTACCCACCTGCTGCCTGCTCTGCATCCCTAAAAATCAGAAGCACCTCTCAGGTTTGGATCCCCTTGGTGTCATTTCCCAATGACCTTTTAGGCCACCAAGGCCACCACAGAGCCAAGAGCTTTCCCACACCCCCAGACTCTGTCTTCTAAACCTCTTGTCCTAGAAAACGAGGGATTGCTCCAGCTGTCACTGTGACACCCATCAAATGTCTTGCAGAGACAGTCACACCAGCCCCTGAAGTCACACAGCCTCCTTCCAAGAGCTGTGTCTGTTTTTCTGGTACAAACAGCAAGGCTCAGGGGAGGAGGAGTCCCCATATGATCAGTGCCTGTGCTTCAGCCCATACTACCAGTGCTTTGTCTGCATGGTGCAGAATGCAAAATTCAGGCTACCAGGGACAGTTTGGGATGGAAAGTACTCCACCATCACAGAGGCCTTAGTGGCAGTTCAGAGAGTCTCACCAGGAAAAATGCTGTGTAGACATTTCATTCTTTAATGTAGCAAAATCAGGCTGATTTAGCTTAGCGTGCTGTAGGTATTTACCAGCAAACAGCACTGGTTTCAGAAGAGGATATTTGTCCTTGCAGCATCACTGATCTCTGATGTCACAAGCCAGCTCCTCCCATATGGGGCAAAGCATCACCTTGTGGTCCTGATTTGAGGTGAGGGGTGCAGCTTTACACGTGGGGAGGGTGTTTGGAATTGAGCCCCGTGCAGGCAGACCTGGCTCCTGGTTGTGTGGGGGCTTAGGAGTGACTGCCCTGGCATACAAAGGGTGCTGATTACACAGCAGAGTTTATTTGCATCCTTTGCAGCTACATGACTGGCTGGCTGGGCGAGACTTACAGGTCCTCACAAGGAAGTAGGTGGTTTATTCCCAGGCTTTCACATGCTTGTTTTCCATGCAAGTCCAGACTGGCTGGGTAGGGATGAGTTGTGCTTAAGAGAGTTCTGCTGAACTCCCACTGCAGAATCTGACCTGCAGCTCTCACTGCCCTTTTCTGGAAGGCAAATCCCTCCAGCACAGGGTCACGCACACACTCTTGGATGAGGCTCCATCAGGATAGGATGGGTTTGGATGTAATTAAGCCTCATGGTCACAGCTGACTGTACCCAGCTCAGGAGAAGCTTTGGACTAGCACAGGCTGCCTTGCCAAGGGCTTGGGTACCTCGAAGACAGGGGAGCTGCCAGCTGGAGCTGCCAGTGATGGCAGCACCCAGGAGAGCCAGGTGAGGTGGGGACCTGAGCTTCCCCCACCAGTACCATGAGCTTACCTGAGGGTACCTGGGGCAGCAGCACCCTGCAGGGCTGGGATCACCCCTGTGCTCCCAGTCAGGCCTGGGCGTAGGCTGTGATCCTTAACACACGGGGGAAACTGCATCTAGTCTCAGGTATTGGAGCAAAGTCTGGCCTGAGTCTAGACACGAAGGGCAAGAGACCAGCTCTGTGGTGTGTGTCTGTAGGTTCAGTCTGGCCCCTGGGCCAAGCTAAGGACACAAAGTAGACTATGCCATTTAATCTGCCTGGATTAGTGGGTGAATTTAATTAGATCCCATCTCTTCTCAATAAAATCCAAAACACGCTGTTGAAAAATTGTATTTAATCTTCCTCCCAGACTTTTTTGCATACATTTGAGCAGGCAACTTGCAGCACAGGGCAATTGCAATGAAATGAGAAACCAAGTTTCAGCAAAACCCAGAGGGTGGGGCTGAGATCAGCGTCCTGTCATCTTTGGATCTGTGAATCTGATTCAGAGGCTGTCCTGCCCCCTCTCCTGCAGGAAGAGTGTACAATGAATTTAGGTGCTGTCCTGTATGATCACTCCATGGCAGCTGTCTCTGTACCCAGTCAGCCACAAAAAGCACACTATTGCACTGGCTATGATCACATTTATGATTGACAAAAAAGGCTCCAGGGACTCATCACAAGGAAAAACATAAAATCTGTTTGGAAATATTGATCAGGGAAACATCACCAGTTTTGTTCTTTTCAAGTAATGTTAACTTGCAAGAAATAGAGAAATAGTGAGAGAAGGAACAGGGGACAGCGAGCCTGGCTGTAGCAGAGGGCTGGAAACCAAAAGACAAATTCATTTGAGATCCAGGGATTAAGATCCAATCATTTGACCTCAGATTAAAAAGTGGATGAGCACAACAAAGAATAGCTTAAAACATTTGGGGAAGTGTAAAGGAAAATCAAGTGGGATTAAATAACAAAACAGCTGCATTAAGCCAGAATGCCTCCCTGATCACAGGCAGCAAATCCAAGTAAGGGATACCTCAAGCTTCCTCCGTGCCATCCAGTCATCCCCCAGCATTTCTATTTCACAGCCACCCTCTGAGTTAAGTCAAAAGGAACTTGCCCTGCCCCACACCAGTTTGTTGCTTGTATGGAGCTGCTCTCCCTCACCCTCAGGGGAGCGCAGCCACCTGCCAAAACCCCTTATTAGGAAGAAATTACCCAGCAGAAGTAGGCTAGCTAGCTGTAAATGTGTGCTTGAGGACAGGAATCCCAGGACAGTGATGCTCAGGCTCTGTGCAGTGTGGCTGCTTCCCTGCTTTGCTCTGTGAGCTTCCCCCACCAGCGTGGTTTCTTTTCCTGGACTTGGCCTGTATCTGCTGGGGAAATCATCCAGCTCCCTTGAGTGACTGCTTACTTGCAGCCAACACAGGCCACCAGTAGCCATTCCCACAGGCTCCCTGGTGTCCTCCAAGTGTCCAGCTCGGCTGCTTTCTCCTGCAGCACCTTTGAGATCACTGACACAGCTCTGTTAAATGGGCGTCAGTCCCAGGTGGGCAGCACAGCCCACGTGCTCATGGCAGGCCACAGCTCTGCCCCAGCCTGGGCTGCTCTGCGGTTTTTGGAAATGCAGAGAGCAGTCGTGGGCCGGGGTGCACAGAGCTGTGCTGGATGGATGCTGGTGTCCACCTTGCCCAGGTTCAGTGGAGAACCAGTGTCCCTGGGACAGGCACAGTTCCCAAGCCACAGCATCCCACAGACAAACACCAGCCTTTCATGGCCAAAGCCACCTCCCCACTGCCACCATCCTACAAACGGGCTGTGTCTTTGTGAGTGCCTCTGTCACTGAAAAGCACCTTGCACTGAAAAACCCCAAGGCTGGGAAGGGTCTGAGCATGGGACTGCCCAGAAGTGTGTTACTGCTTTTCCTTCTCCTTCTTGTGCAGCGGACAGTGATCCTGTTTTTCCAGCAGCCCCAATGCCAGCTGCAGTGGCCTGGCAGGAACAGTGACCCCGAGTGATTATTTAACGGAGGATTGTATAACAGAGCAGAGTAGACATTACATTTCTGTCTCTGACCTCAGCCCTGGGACATCTCCCACCCATAAAACTTCCAGTCTAATCTTTCAGACCTCAGAGGAGCAGCCTTAGGCATGTGACACCATCCTTCAGAGAGGAGGGACTAGTGGGGACCAGGTAGCTCTGGGCAGGAAGGGGCTGCTCAGCACATCTCAGTCCCACAGAAGGAAAAAGAGGAGGGAGCCCAGTGCTCCACAAAGGCTCAGCTTTGGAGCCCACATCCTGCTGAAGTGCCCCAGATGACCCTACAAAGTCCCTCTGCTCCCTGCTATCCATCTAAATGAAGCACCAACCTGTCCATTCAAAGTGAGCTGTTTCAGCAAGATGAAGATGGATGAACTGGCCTTGAGCAGGGCAAGCCAGCTCCAACAGCTCCCCTGTGTTCCAACCACACTGCCTCTGGAATCTGGGAGCAGCTGAACCCCTTGGACCTACTCCAGAAGGGGTGGACAGTGCCCAGGAGCCAGTGGAGAGGTGCCTGCTGCTCTGAATAGTCCAGAACTCAGGACATGGCAGCCTGTGCTGGTGATGTCCCTAAACCCCGTTGCTCTTCCATGGGGCTGAGGAGACAGTTCAAGGCAGTAGCCTGAGCCCTCAGTGGTCAGGAGGATGCTGCAGTGTTGCAAGGAGATGGGCACAGGCTGGCCTTGCTTATCAGTGCTGGGCATGTGCCTGGTGGCTCAGACCCATCTCGTTCAGAAATCCATCAAAACCAGCTTCTCCTGCAGCCTTACTGGAACAGACACAACAAGGAGTTCATTTCTGTGAATGAGCTCTAAGCATTCCCTTTCAGCAGGACTTGGTGGGTGTGAACAGCCCCTCCAGGATGAGCATGGATCTGCTGGAAGCTGGAGAGGACTAGCAGGGCCACCAGGCTGGTTCAGGGAACGCTGCCTACAGGGAGAGGTGGAGACAGCTGGCTTGGTTAATTGGGAAGGAAAAGAGGTTGGGGTGATTTAGCAGAAGTCTGCAGTGACTTGGCAGCTAAAAGGGAGGATGAAGCTGAAGTCTTTCCAGGAGGTCAGTCAGCCTGGCTGGTTCAGGGCGTTAGGAAAAGCTCCTTCCCCAGAAGGGTGGTGCAGCCCCGGGACATGGACCCAGAGTGGAGGGGTTTCCATCCTTTCAAATCTTCCAGCCTTAGCTGCTCCGACCCAGCTTTGGCAACAGTCCTGCTCCAAAGGCTGGCTGAACCTGAGACTGCCACAGGCCAGGCCCCTTCTCACCAGAACTTTCTTTGAGAGGCAATCTACACCAAACTGAGCCAAAATCAGCCTCCTGCCTTGAGCCATGTGTGCCAACTTCCATCAGACACTGCTCCTGTACAACTTACCAAAATGTAGCTGCTCAGGGGTGCAGCAGTCCAGAGAGGATTCCACAGCAGCCTGAGCTTAGACGCTCAGGTTTATTAACAGCCGCAGCAAAAATAAGTCCAAAGGGCAAGATCAGAAAATCCAATATTTAAAATCCGTGACTTGTTCCACAGCTGGGCCGAGGAGACAGCTGCTGCAATGTGGGTCTAACCATTAACCAGGGGGTGGAGAGATGTGTTGGTATCTGAAGAACAGGGTGCTGTGCCTGAGGTCTGCGTGTGCCAGCAGTGGGAGAGGGTGTGCAGCAAGGCACAGGGATGCTCCTGCAGAGCCCACACTGAGCCTGGAAACTGCTGCCTTGGCTGACCCCTCTTCACCTCAGCGGCAACCAACTCTCAGAGCTCACCTGAAACCATGTCTGACCAACTCCTTGGCAAGGAAGAAAAGAATAAGGCGGCACATTAATGTATTTTTAATGGGTTACATAAACAGTTAAGTTCAAAGCTGCCTTACAAACAGGTGACACAAGATGCCAGTGCTTCCACTGAGAGGTGAGCCAGCCCTTTCATGCAGAAAACATTTTGGCTGTCTCAAAGGAAAATTGTCCTCCCCTTGGAGGAGACAAATCCCAGCTGGAAGCAGCAGCCTCCATTTGCTAGGAGTATTTTGATTTTTCAAAGCTAGCCTATTTCATTTACAAGCAATGGGGAACAGGATGGGAGCAGGTCTGTGGATCTTTAAAGCCTCCTGTGCACACCTGGTGCCTGCAGTGCTGCTGCTGGCAGGGACAGCCCTGCCTGGCCCTCACCCCCCTGGAGTGATGCAAGAGGTGCCTTTGCACTTTGCCTTAGCAGGAGAGCAGAGCTGGCAGCAAACCCGCCCGGGAGGCAGCGCAGGAGGCCGGGGGTGAAGGAGGGAAACAGCTCCGGGCAAAGGCTCTGCCCGAGGAGTGTGTCCGGGGACAAGCGCTCCCTGATCACACACTCACGGGGCTGTGTGTGCCAGGCTGCTCCTCCAGCTGCCTGCCAGCTGGAGTTTCTACCCTGCTCAAAGGGCAGGGGCTCACGGTGGCTTTTGCCATCCCATCGCACGGATCCAGCTGTGCTTTCATGGCCGAGGACAGCCGGGCACGCTGTGTGTTCCCCATGTCACAGGGACCAGGGGTGCCCTGGCATGGGAACAGCCTGAGACCCCGGGCCCCAGGACAGCAGGACAAACACCATGGAGTGCCCTGCCTGACACAGCTGTGGGAGTGCCAGCAGCTGCCCTGCAGCATTTTCAGTCTACTCCTGTGCCCAGCAAGGCAGCAGGGACGGCACAGAGAGCAGCCTGGCGTCTGGGGACAGAGGGCTGCCAAAAATGCCAAACCAAGGCTGGTTCTTCCTCTCCCCACAAGTGTTACAAAATTCATGGTTGAGTTTAAACACCAAAGAGGCTGTGACCTCTGGCGCTAGGCTGACCCTCGGAAACACGTGCCGCAGCCTGAAAGAAAGGAGCATAAACAAAAGGAAAACCCAAAAGGACCAAATCCAGGAGGAAAGCATGGTAGGAACAAGCCCAGCTGACACCAAGAGGGGAGGGAAAAGGAACAGCTTTCCAACAGGCACTACTATGCAGCTGCTCCACAACTGTTGTAACGTTCCTGTTCTGAAATCCCATCTACAGCCAGTTTTTCTTACATGTGATGAGGACAGAAAACAAAAAGAAGGTGGAAAATTCCCAAAATAACCTGCATGGTTAATGTGGTATCAAACAACTGTTCTGCTCTGGGTAGAAGTGGACTGTCTCCAAGCTTGAAGCTGCCCCCACCCTCTCCCAGGAGTGAAGATAACAGTAGGGAGTCCAGAGAACATCCAGAGCTTGATAGCACATGGCTGGCAGGATCAAGACTTTGGCCCAAGGCAGCCTCCACCAGTGTTAGGGCTTCTCCTTTACCTGTGTCTTCCTTCTGCAGCTCATCATTATGGGAATATGTGCCCACAGCCTCTCCCTCCCACCTCAGTCTCCCTTTTGAATCTCCCACTTGTTTTGCCAACGTGGCAGTAAAGTCCCTGAAGGCCCCCACACACCCTATGGTCTCAGCATCCCTCCAACCCAGCTCTCATCTCCTGCTTTGTGTGTGGTGAGGGGGTGGCTGCACCTCGTGTCCATCTGAAAACAGGCTCCTCCTTGAAAAAAGCCAGCAGAGCTCATCAGGTAGGCAGGGCTTGCTGCTCCCTGCTGCTCCAGACAGAGCCCACAGGGCAGGGCTCAGGAGTGGCACCATGCAGCAGCCAGGCAGGAGCCAAGGAGACAGACACACAGCCTCTGCCATCATTTCCCTGTGCTCCCACCGTGGGAAGTGGGACAAACAGAGCCCAGAGGAAAATCAGGAGGAAAGGGAATGGGACCCAGTCCCACCCTCTCCCAGGCAAAGGTTTGAGGCAGATGTCTCACCCCACAGGGGACCCTCTGAGCTCCACCTATGCTGCTGTGGCAGTCACTTTTTCATGCCTTTCACTGCCTCATTGCATTTCTTTAATTACTACTCCTCAGGAGTAGCATTGCTCGCATCTTTGGCTGTTGGATCCTTTTCCATTCTGTCCCCAGTGGAAGCAATCACACTTGTCTTGCAAGATCTGTTCTTCCTAAGCCAGACTGCCATTTATTATTATTATTGAAGTATCAAAGGCATTTGCACATGTTCAGAAGCACATCAGCTCCCTCAAGGAGGAGGGATGAAATATCACCTCTTGCCTGATAAATTGCTTACACAAGTGGAATCAAACCCAGGTTTCTGGATTATCCAGTGGGGCTCTTTTGCAATGCTGCTCTTAGGAAAAGGGTTGTGGAGATGTCTTAGCTCACACCCCAGAGCTGGTAAGACTGCAGGAGAGATTCAGACATGGAGTTTTCCAGCTTGGATGCCTCTTGGTCACCCAGAGGAGATTCCAAAGTCAAGGATGGGTTTCTGCAGAAGCTATCTGACACGCTGCCCTCTCCAAAGCCCAGCTGTGTTCAGCCACGTATGTGCTTGCTGCCCTTGGCTGTGCCCCACACAGTCCCTCCCCTCACTCACAGAGAGCTCAGCAAATTCTGGGGCAGCCATTCTGGTGAATGAGAGTCCAAACTCAAGCACCTGGGAGTCCTTCTGCACGTCTTGGCAGGTCCTCGAGGGTGATCCAGTGCAGAGCTGCAGGACAGCATCCCATGACCTCAAAGAGCCCTGGAGCACGTGTCAGAGACAAACTCTTCAGAGAGTTTGTCTAAGATTTCACTGGCCCCAGTTCAGCCGGAGCCAACACACGCAGTCCCGGTGCTGAACCGGGAGCCAAGGGACCTGGATTTCCTGCTGCCACCTGCTGTCCCCTGCCAGCGCTGCCCCGGAGCCCAGCCTGGATCCCGGGGAGGAAACAGCAGCACCCGCTCACCCTCTTCCCTGTGAAGCACAACACAGACCCAACGCCTGGGTATGAACAGAAACACAAAAGCTGCGGCCTCTGTGTCCTGATTCTCGTGGTTACAAGCTCCAAAACTACGGCTGTGCCTGATTTTCTCCCTGGAGGACACAGCCCTGGGGAATAGTGGCCCACCTTTGCTGTTAGCCAGGCCCGCAGGGGAGCTTCCTCCCAGCCCATCACAGGGAGGGAGGGAAGGCAACAGCTGCAGGCATGGAAGAAATAATAATAACAACAATAACATCATCATATATGCCTGCTACTTTGAGATAGTAAGTTTCCTGCTTCACTTGACAGAAAATTAAGTTGAGTGGATGCCAGATCATCATTTCCGACGATCAGGTGTCTGGTCCAGAGATGCAAATCAGGTAAAATGCTGCAGAAACCTGACAACAGCAGAGCTGCAGGTGCTTGGTCCTGAAGGACCCTGCCCTTTCCTCCATGGCAGCCTTCTGTATGTTACGTAAACAGGACAACCCAGGATTTTATCACCTGGGCTGTGCCCGGCATAAAAAGGGAATTTGGGACTACACATCATCTAAGGCCATTTTTTCATCCTTTTTAAAAATATTGTACAATTTATTTCTAGCAGAGATACAGACTCCGAAAGGAACCAGGAGAGGGAGGAGAGGCAGAAGTCTGTTGTGAAAGGTCTGCAGAGGAGTAGTTGATAAATGTCTTGGTGGCAATAGCTGCCTTATACTTCTCTGTGCTCAGCTCCTCACTCTCACCAGATTCCTGGCAGCCCCTGGCCTGACAAAGCCCTGCAGGCAAAACCCAGGCACAGGTAGGTTATTCAGTGTCACCTCCACACAATGCACAACCAGTCCAGTGGCATTCCCCAGCAAAGTCTGGGCTTGTGGGTGGACAAGGACAGGCACTTGGCTGAGTACCTGTGAGGACCAGTGCAATCTCCAAGGTCAAGCAAGCTGCACGGGCATGCTGCAGGGGCAGGCTGCTCCATTTCATTAGGAAAGCAGGAGGAATTGGCATGAAAACAGGGAACTCAAAGATCCTGGGCCTCATGTATTCATCATGTGCAAGCCACGTGCCACATAGCTACCTTGTACCAAGCCCAAAGCTTAAACCTGCATAAATAACATCCTTTTTGCCACAATCAATCTAGCAGACACCTGTGTGTAAACTCAACCAGCCTGGCTCTGAAAGCTTCTCTGCTTTACAGGCCAGCAGCACAGACTTTGGTGTCTGCTCTGTGCTGCCGCCACAACCAAGAGCCAAAGGTGTGCTCATGTTCCCCCTGCTCCTTTGCTCAGCTCCCTGTTCACAGAGATAAGAATGGTTATCTCCCAGGTGAACACAGCTCAGTCTCTCCACCCACCCTTCTCCCAGATCCCAGCAGGGGAACTTGGTCTGGGCTTGGAAAGGACACAAAGCAAAATGCACCTGTTATCAGCTTGGCCTCTGCGTTGCACAGCCCTGGGTACAAGGCTGATTCAGGGTTATTGCCAGGGTGCTTGGCTAAAGGTAAACAGACTCCTTAGCAAGCTGCAGGACAAGTGTGGACAGGTGTCTGAGCTCCCAGTGAAACTGGAGCACTGGGCAAATTGGTTTTAGGGCTCTTTTGCCCTAAAAAGTCCGGGCAGACTCCCACCCTCCTTGGCTCAGGAGCCAACCTCACAGCTGGCAGGCCTAAGCTCAAACCACACACAACTCAAAGCAGGCACTCGAGTGAGTGACTCTTTGGAATACTGATCTACAGTCTTTAACAGGAACCAGGCCAATGCAAGGTACAGGCAGCCACACAGTGACTGGGGAAACGGGGAATATCAGCATCTCAAGAGGACTAAAAGATAGAAGCAGCTTAAGTGCTTGCAAAATGGCTTAAGAGCAGCTTCACATGGAAAGTGACTGCTGCTTAAGCAGTTTAAAGACAAGCCCCTCTCAAACATTGGTCAGCTATGAGCAGCTTAGTGCAGGAAGGGCTCCTGCCAAGGCTGCTGGGATGGCAGCACGCCACGGGAGAGAAACAAGTGTCCCCTTGGAGCAGGGAGCTCACCCCGGGACATTTCACATCCATGAACTGGCACCGGAGCCGCTCCTGTGGAAGGAGCCCTGGCCCTGGACAGATGTCCTCCAAAAACTCCACAAGGCAGAGCTCCTGGAAAGCTGAGTCTGCCTTCAGCAATCAAATAAAATGGAGGCTGTGCTGGCACTCTCAGGCCAGGAGCTCCAACTCTTTCCTTCCTGCCAGTTTCAAAGAGTAAGATTAGCTTGTGTTGTCCTTGCACCCTTGAATATCCCTGCCCTAGTTCTTGGGAATTTTCAAATCGTGCAGAAGACAGAACAAGCTTCGTTTGGAAGCTTTGGGAGATGAAAAGGAAAACCTCCATTTCTTTTCCAGGGTCATCAAAGGTGGGAGCACTGGAGGTAATGGCAGGGGCAGATTGAAGCACACAAACATGAATGCTGTGTTCCTTGCCTACGGTGAAGAAAGCGAGAGGAGCAGGGTTGCACTCAGCTCTGAACTTGGGGTCCACATGCTTGAAGACCTGGTGAAGTGTTAGCACCTTATTTCTCTTCCTGAGAGAAACCTGTCCTACAGACTACTTCAGGTAGGGTTGTTTTTATTATTCTTATTGTTACATGAAAGTTATAGCTGAAAAAAGCAAGACTAGAGAACATGTTGCTTTGAAATCAATAGCTCAGTGCTAATCTGGAATCCTCTGGTTAGCTCTCATTGCTTCATGTTAAAAGGACACAAAAAGGAAGAGTTTGGGGCATATAAAGGATGCTTATGAAGGCACAGACAGGTCTTTGCCCATACAGCAACAAAAAGATGGAAAACCGCCACAGAAATCCTGGGTAAGTGGAACATAATTAAGTGTAACTAAAATACTCCAGTTTGAGCTCTATCCTCAGAACTCAGAATTTTGTTCTGGATTTAAAGTGCACCCCAAGAAGATGAGAGAACTAAAAGTTCTGTACGTGGATTCCCACCTTCAGATACTGAAGTTTCAGGTTGTTGTGGTTCAATCAGAAGCCATGCAGCAATAAATAAAGATTACCAGGTCACTGTCTGACCAGGCTATTTCTTAGACACTTCTGAAGCCTTTTGACAGGATGCTTATCTAAAGCTCACTGATTTAATCTGATTTAGCAGTTACAGTGCTGTGGTTAACAGAAAATAGAAGCATAATCTATATTACATGCAAATCCCTGCATCCATGCCATTCAGTTTAAAATGGCCACAAGTTTGCACTTTGCTGATAGAGAAAGCATCACCTAAATACAAACTGTGCTTCCTGAAATATCCAAACTCTGTTGTACTAACAGCCTAAGAGACAGAAAATGTAGGATTTGCAGTAAGCAGCACTCTAATAACTTGTGGAGGTTTATTTGACTACTACCCACTTCAATTTTGAATGGAGCACAAACAATTTAATTTTTTTAGTATCTTGAAGAAAGATGAAACCACAAATGGAAAGAAAAGATGGCAAGAGAAAATAAACAGATAATGGCTTATATGAAATTGAGTAATTACATCCTGCATTGTGCTCTAAGTGCCAACCTCAGCCATCCCCCATGCTGCAATCCCACTCCAGCAAGTTAATTCTGAATACTGCTGTACTGCCCCTGCCAGGATTAATTTGTTTTCCTGGATCCCAGATGCTTTGGAAAAGAGGGTTAATTATCTTGCCATAGCTGCTGGCTTCCTGGCACATTCCTGCAGGACTCACTCCCTTGCATGAAGAGCCACTCAGGCTGCAGCTGCTCTGTGAACACCAGAGAAGGAAAAGTTAAATAAATCGTGCCAGAAATTAAGACCACACTCCAGCAGCTGCAACAGGGAGGAGGAAGAGCAGGGAACCCATCTGAATTCATGCATGGCTGGGAAAGGGCAGGACAGCAAGGCTTGGCACAGGGCAGATAAAGCTTTCTGAATACAAGAAAAGGGACTGAGGTTATTTCCTTCAGAGAGCCACGGTCAAAGCACAGCAGAAGTAATCTGGCTGCACTAGGTTCCTCTGCATCCTGTGAGAACTACAGTCCTTGGAGGAAGAAATCCTCTACTTTTAACGAGAGAAAGGCTATTATGCATTAGGAGACCAAACAGAACACAAACATTTTGCACTTTTAACTTGATAATGCAGCTGTCTTGGAATGGATTGACTCTTTATCAAATCAGATGCTTTAGCAGTAGAACTTGGGGGCCTCATCATCCCAAAAACCTTGAACACCTATTTGGTTCAGGTTATTTTTAACTGACTCTGGTTCTAAGGAACCCAAATGGCACCCCAGAAACATCAGGTTGTCACAGGAGTGAGCACATCTGATCACCCCTCCCCACAAGAGTCAATAATAATGGTGCAACTGAGAAGATACTTGAATTTCACAATGGATCAGTCATACAGCACACTTCTCTCTGACTGGTTAGACATAAAAATAAACATAAAGTAGACATGAAACCCTGGAATGGCTAAAAAACCCACTGGTAGCTACAGATATGGGAATGCAAGGTATTTTCAACAAAAAGAACACACAAAAGAACCCCAAATATGTTTAAACACGTCCCAGAGATGAAAGAATAATTGAGCAAAAAGTGTTCATGTTCCCAGACCTCGATGCATGATTTAAGAGGAGACTGAATGTCTCCTGCTAAGCCACCAGCACATTCAAACAAGTTCAAGAGCTGTTCACAAGAAAACACACAGCAGGAAAAGGAGCAAGTTGCATTTAATTACAACAAAAGGGTTTCAGCCAGTAACAAGGCAGCTTGCCCCAAACATTATCCCTTTCTAAAAGACAGGCTTAGTGACACCACATCCAGTTGTATCATTCCTTTCACAAAGTAGGAACCCAAACACTCCTCCACAGTTTCTTTTAAATCTTCTGTTTCATCACCCTAGCAATACACTCTATCTTGCTGTGGTGGTATAGAAAGTCAAAAAGCAACTCTTCACACTTCTTGCATATAAGGAAAAATAAATATAAACAAGAATTAAGTGTATAATGAGAAGAAGAACAGATCTCCCCCTCAATACATCTTTACCCCCAATGAAAGATGATCAATTGGAAAAGCCAACAAAACATCACCAACAAACAAAAAAACCCAACAAAACAAACAAACACTGGGACAGACATGAAGCTATTACATTGTGAATGACAGGTGTTTACAAGCAGGGAATGTGCATAGCAATGTTCAATGTTTTGCCTGTGTAACTTATGCAAAAGAGACAGGAAAAAAACCCTGCATTAGGAGACCTTGGAGGTTTAACTTTAATCTAACAAGTATGGTAATACCACTGCCAAATGAGAGACAAACTTCACTCACTCCCCCTGGAGCAACTAACTCCCCACCTGCCCCACTGTCTGGGCTCTGTTGTAAAGAGCAAGATTAAAGGTGAACACAGACCTCGTGTGTGGAAGAAAACCAACCTCGTTCCTTCCTGAGGACAAGCATCCACTCTTGTAGGCCCAAGAGAAAACATCATTTTCTTTTAACAGCAAAACACCAACAAGGAATCTTTCCTGTTCTCATGAACACATGAATAAGATGATTATTCTGTGGAGAAAGAAGCTTGCACAATCCAATCTCCTCTCTTTTCTGCCCCACATGGCATAGGCTGCTCATTCTGTATATGGGCCTTGCAGCTGCTATCAAGTCCTCTATGATGTACCCAGAACCATGCTCCATTTGACCTGGGAAGACACAGGAAAGATGCCTTTCACCTGAACATCTTAGGCACTGAATGATGTGATCCACTGAGGACACCAAAACATTAAAGTGCATTTCTTTTTCTTTTTAGAGGAAACCTGAATGTTTTAAGGGTCACTCATCCCACACTGCAATTTGAAAACAGACTATTTTTAATGCTCAACTACAAAACGACTTCTGGAACTACATCAGTACAACCAGCAGTGGAAATTATGACAGAAGAAACAGGCTTCCACAGAACATTCAACTTGATAAAAGAGAAATGAGAGCCTGGGAGAGATCTTTTACAGTTAAAACACCAAGCAGCACAGAGCATTTCACTAGCAGCAAGATACAGCACGTGGAGTTCTGCGCTGGAGCTGAAGCAGTTTCTGGGGAAAGAGCACTGAGGCTGAGAGAGTCTCATCAGTGCCCCTCAAATGCAAGTCTCTCTGCCACCTCACAGACAGGAGGCTGGGACTATTCCAAACCCTGTGCTGAAAGAGCTGCTGAAGAGCAGCTGGTTTTCAGTTCCCAGTTCAGACATATTAAAAGCCTGACGTGAATACCTAAAACACTCATTACCTGAAGCACGAACAAAATGGAGGTAGAGAGGGCAAAAATGAATCATTGTTGATGAGAAAACCTGAAGGACATCTGACACATTTTCCCTTGTATGATAAGGAATATTTGCCTTGAAATGAAGAATGGGGGAAATCCAGTCTGGATTGAAAGATGTGCAATGCCCACAGCCTGTAAACATCCTACATCATAACCTCTCAAGGGCAAGCACTCTGCACAAATCATCTTGCATAAAGGATGGGTATAGATAAAATCCATAAAGACAGAACAAAGAACCTGTAGGATAAAGCACGAAATAACTGATAAAGTAACTTCTCTGTAATAAACAAAAACTGAAAGAAGCCCTCAACAATCCACTGCAAATTCAGGAAGGGGAACACATACAGAGCCTAGGACAACAGCTCCCAGACTACCGTGCTTGGATTCCCATTTCTGGGGGCTGAGCCCAAATAAGACACAACTCCAGTCCCAGAAGGCAGCGTTCAAAGTACTGGGACAGAACAAATGGTCTTCTCCAAAGTGAAAGATTTCTCACCTCATTCATTTCGCATCACATAATCAGTTACTTTACCTGAATCCCACTGAGATTACCTCAGCCTAAACTACAGACAAGCCAAGACTATTCACCCAGTGAATTCTTTCATGATCATAATAGATGTTTAAGATAAATCAGAGGAGGAAAACATTGAATTATCTGTCCAGGTTTGAAAGGATATGGTGGGGCTTTCTTTTTGTTTTAACTATTTTTACCACCTTGGCTTCTATTGCCATCCATGTTGTCACCTCCCCAACTTTTACCATTTAATATGCCATAACCACTGCTTTAAAAAAAGAGTCAAAAGGGTATGTTAAACACCAAAGATTTAAGTTTAAATCATGGAAAATGAGGATGAACACATTGATACAGGCTTGCAATTTTAATTTGTAAAAGGCCCCTACGGTGGGACTAGCTGTAGATGGCATCATGCTAATGCAAATGGAAAATAGGTTTTTTTTAAAAAAAACAAAACAAAACCACTTTAAATAAGTATGAAATCATACCATACACGTGTACATACTTAATTTTCTACGTTAGCTCTGTCTGAACTATAAATCAAGCCTATACTACTAAAAGTTCAGTATGTGCAACATTAACCCCATCAAAGCATTTTATAAATACAAGCTTCTTTTTAATATTGCAACATACTTCACTACTTAACATACTGAAAAACAAGTTCTACATTTTAAATTCTGCTGTAATAGTTCTATCTGCCAATTAAGACTACAAATGGAAAAATACTTGCTAATCTTTAACATTTTGAAAATGCAAATATATTTCATTTTTTTTGAAAAGAAACAATCTTGTTTATCCTACTGGTGCTTCTTTAGACATTTGAAGATACTACACTAACAAAATACAAACTTTGTAGTAAGCTTACAACATGTACTTCTCAGAGGCAAAAATAAAAAAAAATCTGGTTTGTATTTATGAAGGAACATCCATTTATTATAAAACAAGATAAAAGATATTAGAATTAAGTTGAAACAAGGCAACATTAGAACAACCACTTTAGAGCTTTGTGAACGAAGTGTAGTTTTTAACTTGCAAATCCGGGTGAAGGTGGCTCTGAACATGCTGTCCTCTTCTCTATAAATGGGATGAAGTAGAGAAGCAAAGCTTCAAGGTGTAAGGGTTGGAGCCATCTGTGAGGAGACAACACACAACACTCCGTGGGCACAGCTCTGCTGCCCCACCTGTGCACTCCACACCCACACCTCCACTGGGCTTTGCCCTTTGCACATTGAAACAGAGTTTTGCTGCTGTTACCAACTCTCCAAACTGAGAGAAAAGCAAAACTGTCAACAGTGTATTATCCTTAGGATCTTCACAAATATCCTGCCCCTAAGGGCCATTATTAAGAAGGTGGACCAAAGGTGTGGGGGAATAGAAAAGATTTAAACTGTTATCACTTCACAGGGAGACAAACTCATAACAGTAAGGAGGAGGTAGTTTAAAATAATATTAGACACTGGCCTGGGTTCAAAATTATGTCTGGGAACACCTGGAAAAATTCCATTTAATCCAGTAAACTGTCTTAATTGTTCAGTGCAGATCTGGCCTATTGTGTACTTGTTTAGCAGGTGAACTCACCCCACTGTATCCTTGTTAGTTTGGAGCTAAATTCAGCTTGGCTTCACAATTTCTGGGTTCAAAGGGAACGTGCCACAGGAGCAGTAAATGGAGAGCTATGTGCTGAGTAACTTAAAGAATCCTCTGTTCAAGAGATTGCAGATTTCTTTATAGTTATTGTGAAAGAATCAAAGTGTTTGGTTGGAAGGGACTGCCTTGCTGGATCATCCAGTTCCAACCTCCTGCCATGGGCAGGGATGCCACACACCACACCAGGCTGCTCAGAGCCCATCCAGCCTGGCCTTGAGCACTTCCAGGGATTCAGGGGCATCCACAGCTTCTCTGGGCACCCTGTGCCAGGGCCTCACCACCCTCACAGTCAAGAACATCTTCCTAACATCTAAAACCTAAATCTCTCTTAGTTTAAAATCCTCAACCCTTGCAGCAAGGTTAGGAAAAGTGACTTACTTGGGACTCTAATCTGGTAGTGATTAAGTACAGTGAGAGCTTCCACTGCATCTGTCTTACATTCCCATTCCAACAGACCAGACAGTGTTTTGGCAGAAGCTGTGAAAATGAGAAATAAAAATGGGAAGGAGGGGATCAGTCATGTCTCCTGACTCACATCAAAACTGGACTCAAGTAACTTCCCAAACAGGTCAGATTTTACTTACGTTTTGGGTCAAACACTTTGTATTTAATAAAGCTGAGAACTTCATGATCCTCACATAACTGTCACAAAAATAAAATAAGAGGTGAAACTCCAGCAAAAGTGCATATAAACAAATTAGCAAAAACTCCAAGTTCCTGGAAGAGACACTCAAAAAGGAAGATTCTTTAAGAGAGTTTGCAATAATTTATGGCAAATCATTTTAAAAAAACATTTAGATTGGTAACTCTTTAGAACAGCACTCTGTAGTATGTAAAGCAAGGCTCCTCTATCTGCAACATCACTGCACTCTCCAATTTATTGGAGATTTAAATAATAACAAGTTCTGCTTTTTGACATTCCTGCTCCAATACAGTAGCTCTGGAGTTGTACACACAAGGACACCACTTGGGAACCAGAGTTCACTTTCAGACAGAGTTGGAAAAATACATTTTATTTAACTGAAAAAGAACTCACTGAACTGTCAGCAAGCTTACCACTGCCTCCACTTAAAGAGGTCCAGTATTGCATGTTTGTCTCCATTCCAAAACATCCTAGCAGTCATTACAGGGAGTCAGTAAATCCTCTGTGAGTTGTAGTCCTAACTTCCATGTATGTGGCTTTGTGTCTCTTCCCTTTCCTCCAAAAATCCCCCACATTAAACTCCTCAACTTTATTTTCAAGGTTTTGTTTCTCACATTAAAAAAATATAAATAAATAAAATTGAGACAGTAATCCCAGAATTGAACACATCCACACAAATGTATTTTAAGGAACAGGTCTCTCCCAGTGCCTCTGCTATGACCCTCCCAGTTACTTGCTTTTAAAAGCAGCACCACAAAGAGCCAGGACAGAGCTTACCTTTACAAATGTTTCCTCAGTCACACACAGGGGAACATTGTAATAATGCAGCACACAGGAGGGGGGCTGGATGATGTTCTTGGAGGCTTGGCCAGCACTGGTGAAGCGATTGTTCTTACTCATGGCAAAATCCTTGTAACTACTCGTGCCATCCTCCAGTTCAAATATCTGGCTTGGAACTACTGAGTGCTGCTTGGAAACACTGGGATTTAAGGATAAAGTTCCTTAAATAATTAAGGCTCTCATACTTTGCAGATTATTATTTTGCAGATTATTATCTAAGAAGAAAAGAGCTGATGTTTCTTTATAATAATTTGAAATAAATACAGTAAGAACAGGATGGATTGGATTTGACACCATCCTTAAAAAAATGCAGAAAGAATGGATAAGACACATTAGGGAATACAGTTTATTAGTGGCCAATCCATGTAATGACAATATGCTTTATGAATGTAAATAAATAAAATTATAAATAGTAATACATCTTAAGAGTGGTTGGGGTTGAAAGGGACCTTAAAGATGAATTTCCAACAACCCTGCCAGGGGCAGGAACAGCTTCTGCTAGAGCAGGTTGCTGAAATCCCCATCCAGCCTGGCCTTGGGCACTTCCAGGGATGGGGCATCCTCAGCCTCTCTGGGCAACCTGTGCCAGTGCCTCAGCACAGAAAAGAATTTCTTCCTAATATCCAACCTAAATTCGCCCTGCTTCAGCTGCAAGCTAAAATAGTCACAAATTGGAAACTGTAACTCCACCAAGGATAACAGAGTGAAGTGATATTGTCCCTTTGAAACCTCATTCCATCTGCCCACTGCTGCACTATTAATCTGATAAAACGTATTTACCAGACATTAAGTCTCTTTCCAAATAACTTGACATTATTGAGATGTGTGACTGCTCTTTCTACAGCGTATTCATCACCCATTTCAACCAGTGCTGTGCCTGGAATAGTCTTCATAAATTTCACCTAAGACAGAAAAGGTTAAAAAAAATTACATTGCAACAGAGAGCTCAACCAACAGCTTTACAAACATAAGGATATGTTTTTAGACAACCTCAGAGGGGCTTTTTCCAAAGCATTTGAAAGAATTAGAGTAGTTTCCAAGTTTCTAATAAATTATGCCTTACCTTCTCAATGTTTCCATACAAGCAGAACAGGTTGAATACCCTTGAACAGTTCATCTTGAGCTGATGCAACCCACTAACCATGACAACTGAGCCAGAAGGATTTCCACCATGCATGTAAGAGGAGGATGCCTGGGGCAATGGATAAGCAACAAGTTCTGGAGTGTCCCGAGATCCCATTCGGTACCGGCTTGGCAAGGGCAGCAAAGGTCCGTGGGAGCCTAAGGACAGGAGAGACCACGTTTTCATGTTGTTTGAAATCATTTTCACTCCTTCAGCATGCATCAAAGCCCACACACATCATGCCTGTTTAAAGGAGGGGTAGAAGGTTACAGCAATTGCTGAGAAAAGATGTATTGCAGTCATTACAAAAATCATTATCTTCCCTGCAGCGTGCAAAATGTTTGAACAGAAATGTATCAGAGGAAATAATTCACGTCAACTTTCAGATATATTCCCATCTAGTTACAGAGCTACATGACATCAAGAATGAATGTTACAAAGTCAGGAAAACAAACCCAAAGGAGACAGAGGTCAGGAGATGACACAGCCCTTCTTCCCAGAAACATGAGATTAAGTCAGAAGCCTGCCCTTCTAGTCTTCCTAATTTTGGAAGAAACACTTAATACTTAAGGAATACTTAAACCCTCACACTAATGCAAAATGAAGTGGTCCTATTTTCCACTATAGATAAAGTGACAAGCTTCACTGAAATAGACAATTTCTCTTTTTTTGTTGTTGTTTTTTTGGTTTTTTTTGTTTTAGAAATGAGAAACTAGTAGTAAGCAATACCTCTGTTCATAGAAAATGTCAGTATTACGGACCAAGGGGAGGATCCCTGTTTTTCTGAGACAAAAATAATATGAAAGTCACATAAGCCAAGTATAAAAGGACCCTTTTGTCTTTTATGTTCCCAGAGAGAGTAAATAACTAGAAAAGTCACATGGGAGTGGGGGCTTTTGTTCCCCCACCCTGAGGTCTTTGCTCAGCACATGAAAGTGACAGCAAGTGTTGCCTTACAGAGAGCACTGGTAACAAACACAGCACTTTATAGCACTGATTCCAAAACATCATTCCTCTACAGTCACATAGCTGTACCTTTTCTGAATCAGCTAAATTAGAAGTGCCAATGCCAGCAATTCATAGCTTTGCATGCAAAAACTTCAGAGCTCTCTGTTGTAGCAAACCATTGATCCTGCTATGTTGCCATTTTCTACAAGAAAACTGCTTTCCCAATCCACATATGATTTTCTACCCATTGCCAGGGTGATGGCAACTGAAAGGAAACTTTTTTCCAAGGGATGAACCTGCAGGGCTGAATGCTGTGGGTGACAGGAAGAGGCGAGGCAATGAGAGCACGTGGATTTCACAGAACCAGCAGCGTTTCAGAAGGCAGACTGACAGCACTGCAGGTGAACTGCCGTGCTGAAGGCAACCACAGCCAAGCATTGATTAAATATTTGGAATTCCCCAGAGCAGGAAAGAAATCATCACCAGCTGTCATCCCACGTTACTTACCATAGCCATCATGTCTAAAGGATGATGGGTGCTCTCCCAGAATAGCTTGTCTCTGCCGGCCCTTCCCTCTGTCTGACGTGGGAAGGGAAAGAAACCAGTTTAGTATGCACAACCAGGCACTTGACTTCTCCACTTAAGACACAAAGCTTCTAGTTAAGAAGTGAAAAGGTAATTTGAGTCCTTGTTAATTTTATAAACGATTTCTCATTCACTATATGTCTAAAAACACAAGCTGTAGCCCTGGGACACCAAAATTAAAAGACTGCCGTCTGTATAACAAATTGCACTTAAGTTGATTGGGGGCAGTGGCCAATGAGGAGATGCAGACATTTAAAGTTTATGGAGATACCCAATAGTTCTCCTAAACAGACACCACACATTAGTATAGAAAACACCATACAGCAGGATTTACCCATGTGTCTCTTAAAACAAATTTGAAATGCAGTACTTTTGAAAGACAGTACCTGAATCATAATATTAGCTTCAACAGCAACACATTTTCAAAGTGGGCTTCTTTCAAGAAGTTTCAGCATAAGCCAACAACAACCTGTATTACATGGTTTCATAATCAGTAAACAGAGAGCATTACATATGTGTACATATATATTTACAGAACACCTACTGATTTATGGGCGTGCTGAAAGGATTGTACATTGTGGCATTATCAGCAGCACATAACAGTTCAACTGAGGGAAAGCAGCACTGAGTAATGCACTTAAACAACAGTCAATCCTTTAAGAAAACCCAGTTCTCTAGGATATAAAGTTAAGCAAGGGGTCTACAGTAATGGAGGGAAGCAATGCCTCACAGCCAAAGCTGTATTTTCCAGTCAGATCCATGCTGCATGACAAAAAAAAAATCTAAATTTCCACATTTCTTTGTGGTAAGCAACAATTCTTTTCTTACAATTGAAAAGATGGGGCAAGGCACTTATCAGTTTGCAACAATTCTCAGGTTATTTAAGTATGACTGCTGAAAATAGTAACTCCAGCCCAATGCAGTTGGAGGTATGTTCCCCCAAAAACAGGAACTCTTTGATTACACAACAGTGGTAGATGAGAACACATGTGGCTCTTTTTGCTCAGGATTTTGAGGCCAGGTTCCAAGTCAGATATTTACTTTGGCAGTAAAATGTGAAGAGAGAGCAGTCCTGAACACTTTCAAGTACTTAGAAAGATTACTGTTGTCAAGTTTACTTTTCCACTCCCTTTTCAGGCTCCGGTTCTTGGGTCTAGGAAGAAAATGAGCAGTCAGGTCAAGTATTCTGAGCACTTAAACTGTGTGCAGTAATCATCTTCCAGAAAAATCAGTTTTGTAATTCCAATCCAAGGAACTAAATACTTTGAAACTGCCTACAGTAAAATACACTCAAGAATCACATTCTTCAAACAAAGAATTCTGTGAGAAAAGTTTGAAAAAATATTTCCTCCTCGTGGTGGTGCAAGTCTCTCCTTGCCCCATGCTTGTTCCTTCCTTGAACAACTCCCCTGGATTGTGCCAGTACAAATACTTGTGTAAGCAAGCATTGAAACATGAGAACTGACCTGTGTTAAAAATAATTCTGAAAGGAAAGTTTTTTTGATAATCTTGTTTAAGCTTCAGTTCCTTGATTTTTAGTTTTGTTTTTACATCAGGTCCTTGAGTCACTGAGCAAACTGGTATTACCACCAAAAGAAATGCTCCAAACTATAGTTTGAAACTTCTGGCTAAAGGCAGGTAGAATACTAAGTCAGGTGGGTTTGTTTCATTCCATGTAATGCAATATGAGTTAATAGCAGGCACTTGTTAGGAAGTGGAGAAAGACTATGGGCAATTTATTACCATAAAGAACTAAAAACAGTTCTTTAAAAAAATCATTAGGAAAATGCATTTCCTTCCTAATGTTTGAAAGGCAGGTGTGAAATTCTGAAAGGATTTATTGGCATGTCTGTCCTTGGAATGGAATTCCTTTGGGATAAGATCTTTGCTGCAGTGAGAGCCCTACAGGTCAGGTCACACTATGTTCAAAACCCAAATAATGCTGTTGCAAGAGTGAGTTGAAGGACAAATACTTTTTCAAGGAAAGCCCCAACTCCTGGATTACTTTATGGGCAAAACTGCTCTAGATGCCTGTTTTCTAGAACATTTCACTGTTCATTTAACAATTTATATTCTCATTGTCCACATAAATAAGACGTGGCTGATAGTGAGTGAAAAATCAGGCTATATACAATGTGTAATTATATATATAATACAAGTCTAATTTTTTTCCTCTTATGTGTAGTAGGGTGTTTATGTATAGAAAATAGAGACAGTAACACAAGAAAAAACAAAAGAGTGGAGTTCTTGAAAAGAGCAAGCCACACCTATCCTAAGTTTTTCATTTCCCACTGTTTGTTCAAGTTTGGGGGAAGTTTTAGTTCATACAGTCATACCTATCTGCAGGCCAATTATATAATGCAATTAGATGCACAGTGTTACATCAGCCAAACACTGCAATGATCAAAATATACAAGGGTCAAATTAATCCTTTCAATTTTTCAAATTCAAACCTCTAGATTTTTTCCTTGTCCTTGAGTTTCTTCAGAATCCCTTTTGACTCAAGAATGTGAGAAAAAAATTGGAATCCCAATACAAATAGTCATAATCTACAAGCTGCAACCAATACTGTAGCTCCCTTGTTAACTTTTTACAAGAACTTCATTTTGAAGAGCCAAGCCCTAAGTTTTTAGTTGTACAACAGTTTCACAAGCCCAGTGTCTCTGCAGAATTACTCTGAAAGTGCAAATCTCTTGAGAGAGCCAAAGCCCTGGTTCTCATGTAACCTTGGATAAGTAGATACTCTATTTTGGTCACATTGTCTTCACTTTTCTAACTTTACATTGAACACATTATTGTACATAGGTTACTGAACACTGCACTTAATAGTTACAGATTTTTGGTTATTTTTAAATAAACACTTTACAGGAGTTAGGCTAGACAGCAGTTTGACTGTACATATATAATCATAGTTTCCACTGACATGATTCAGCTCTGAGAGTTTTTACAGCTGGGTACTTAAGAGACAGTATGCCTGTACCAATTGTGAATCTCCCTATTTTATTACTTAAGTATAGCTGAGGGGACTTACTGGTATTGCATTGCTCAGTTCCAGCTATCTGCATATAAGGATTGAATTTCCCTGCTACTAAACAATATTTACACTGTTAAGTCTGAATGCAACTCTCACATACAGCAAGTAGTAAAAGGGTTACAACATCAGTGATATCAACAAGAGGTTCTTAATTTTGGAGGTTCTCGACTTTTCAGTGGTAATTTTAAGGGAAGTAAGACCAGCATACATACAAACTCGAACAGAATGGGTACAGTCTATCATGTTATTCATCCCACACAAATCTGAAGTACTGAAAATGTCCTCCTTTAAAAACTTGTGGTGGTGGTGCATGCAGTATGCAGACAAGGTGAACTGCAAGTCTGAGGTTTTTCAGAGGGTTTTTTTGTTTGTTTGGGTTTGTTTTGTTTTTTTGCTGATGCCGATGTGGTGCATGATGAAGTGTAGAGTCAGCCTGCTGAAGTCCTCTATCCTTCTTAATGCCTTGTCCAACATAGGGGAAAAGAGTCCTTTCGAAGGAGAAGCAGTGTGCAAGTTTGCAGTTTATAAGGAATAGTCTGTGCCAGGTTTCCTCTCCTCCAAAGAGAGAGAGCTGCTTGGAGAAATGCAAGTCCTTGAGAACTGCGGAGGTGCTTGCAGGTGTGGGCTCCCTGCAGCACTAAGTGCTCAGGCACACGGCAGTAGGGGGCACTAGGGCTCGGGTTAACTCCCTGCCCTGCCGGGGAAGGGCTGCTGCCACGCGGCCTGACACGTCTCAAGGGTGGCATTAGTACAGTCAAACAGCTACGGGGAGAAGGGATCACAACCTACCTCGGCGGCCCAGATATGGCTTAGTGTAGTCCCAACTATCGTTGTCATTCCTAATGACATTAAGTCGAGTTGGCTGTTCAAATAAAGTAAAAGTGGAAGAGGTTAAGCCTTGACTATATGCATTTTTTTTTTTTGAGTAAAATTAAAAGAGAAGGTCCAAGCATTACCCTTGCATATTCAATTTTTAGTGTGCAGCATCCTGCATAGATATCTGCTCCATTGAGTGCAGCCTTCGCCTTCTGGGCACAAAACACTGATTCAAACATACACATCACGTTAAGGATCTTTTTCCACAGGTGTCTCATTCGTGTCCCTTTTATCTTATGGGGCTTCACTTCTGTAGCCTGCAGGTGTTTCACTATTGTATACACTACAAGAACTCCACACAGACTCATCAGAGTAGTTACTTTACAGCAAAAAGAACTAAGTGTACACCCTTGTAACTCAAAGAGAGACTTGGAGTGAACAAATACTCATCTTGCCTCAAAAGAAATACAACAGGCAGATGCATGCACCAGACTCCAACACCTAAGTTACTCCCCATGCTCTCCATACTCCAAGGTCAGCTCTGTGATTAGCAGAAAAACATGCCTGAGCCTTGGCACACCACAACCCATGAGCTCACCCACACTCAGCAATACGTGGTGGCAGAAAGCCTCAACTCTGCAGAACAGACCTTTTGCACCACGTCTCGATATCGTGCAGGGACATTTTTAAAAAAACAAGTCCAAAGCAACAGAATGTGCCTTGGTTTTACCACATCCCTGCAGCTCAGCTTCTTCCAAAGCGACACAGGGTCACTGTGGAACTTTAAAATCAGGGAAGTTAATCTTCCCAGACCCATAAGAAACTGACACTGGCCAGAACTGCAGCTGTAAGGGGTACTTCAAGTAGCATTTAAATTTGACTAAATTTTTGAACTTTTCAGATAAGGCTTGTCTTGATGCTCACTCTCCTTGCCATCCCCAACTCTTTACCTTGCTGCTGCATTACTTCACTCACATTTGTGAGTTTTCTTTCAATTGCTGTCTGGTTTAGTTTTCAACAAAAGGCATGTCACAGACTTTAATTCAAAGGACATAAGGATGGTAGTTTCTGAGTGTGTACAGCACCCTCCACAAAACTTCCCTAATCTCTCACAAGACGAAGAATAACCCCAAACTGTGCAAGTCATCTGATCCTGACAATTCCATTTATGACAAACTTAACACACACAGAAAGTCAAATTATTGTCTGTTAGGACACAGTTTAAGTTTTCTAAACAGATAAACAGCAATTAGTTTGACTTAACAGAAGTTAGGTGGTTCCCTTTGCCTGGAATATCATCAGTGCAGCCACCACATTGGCAGCATCTGAAATCACAGAAGAATGCCAAATAATTTGGCAAATTTTGTCCAGGTAACAGTTAAAAAATGGATGTTAATAAAGCTTTAGGAAGAGGGCTGTCAGAGTTTCCCAAATTAAGGCCTAATCATGTCAGACTTTGGACTTCACAAACCACAGCAACACACAGCAATTCTGAACATGCAACCCAAGACCAACTGAAGGCTGCAAACAGAGAAAACAGCAGGATAATGGAGCAGGGAATTACTTCAGCTCATGATGCCCAAGAATCAAGATCAAGGACGCCTAAGGTGGCTTTTACTTTATAAAGTCAAAATAGTAAGACAAGCAGTACATCCTGGGACTATTTTAGAAGAGTTTGAAGAAGACAAACTGCACTTCTGCAGCCCCTTACCCATTCCTTGAGTATCAACACAGGCAGAAGCCATGAAACTTTTGTGTATAAGGGGCTGTCAAATCCATGATATAATTCATGTCTGCAATTATTAGGCCTGAGGGACTATGAACATGGTTATCAGTCACTGCTGATAATGCCATTTTCCTACAAAGATGAAATGTCTGAGTACTACTTTGTCTAACAGACATACAAAAATTAGAAGTTACCTTAGACAGAAATCAAGAAATAATTTGGTCTCAAAATCACATGGTATTTTTCTGACATTTGCATGTCAAACCCATTTGGAGTCAAGATCCTACAGCAAAAAAAGAGAAAAAAATCCCACTCAAAAAGGATATTCAACCATGGCTTGTATTCCATTTCTCTTGAATATAACAATGCGCTGAACTTTTCCAACAGGGTTGCACACAGTGTACAAAACATCCTAAGGAAGAAGAAAAAAATAAAATTTAATCAGAGGTGAAATTCCAATCACTTTTGCTCCACAGAACATTTTCTTGCAGAGGCATTTAAATGGCAAAGAGCAAAGAAAAGGCTTGTTAACTGTCCATTTCTTATCTTCCCCTCTACAATTAATACATTTATGACTGGCATTTTTATGGATCAATATACCACAGGCAAGACTTCTGTAAGAAGTACTCATAAATACTGGTTTAACAAGTATCTTCAACTATGTAAAACCCAGTAACTGCAGCCATGGCTCAAGCTCTGCTACCTTTGAAGCGTTGCCCTGCAGCAGTTCTACCACAGCAGGGAGACAAAGTGACACTTGTAACACATTTCGTAAGATTCCAGCAGCTGAGCTCATGTTCTTTTACAGAGATTAACTGGGAATAGTTCAAAATGTGAACTTAGACAGCTCAGCAAAATGAGACTTTCAACAGTTTTTGTTCACCTCAAGCAAGTGGGTGCTATGCTCCTTCCTCTCTCTCCTTCCTCTCTTCTTATCTAAACCAAATACCTCCAAAGTGACCACTCCAAGATCTTGGTGTACATCCTCAGGTTTATTTGGGGATCAAGAGGGGGAAGTGGCAAAGGAAATAGGTGTAATATTTATTATTACGTTCTGTAGAGTAGAGGAGCAATTGGGAAGCAAAGGAGTAGGGGGCATGTGGATTTCTTAAAATTAAAACAAACACAGCCCACACAGCCTGAAGGCATAAAAAATAAGACCTGTGAGATCATTTACAGCATGCCTGGCAGCACAAAAGGCTGTCCTCCATCTCTCCTGTCTGGGAGAAAAGATTCCTAGAAACTCTGCAGCTCCAGGTGACATTAATTTTCATGACTTTCCTTCACAATTTGTCCCGCAAAAAATTTCTTCGCAGTCACTTAATTAAAACAAAAAAATTTGTCTTTTAAAACATAAGCTCTACTCAAAACCCTATCAGTGCCATTAGCCTAAAGTAAAGCTTTACAACAGTTCACTGCAGTTATTCAGACTTGCCACTTAAAACTGGTTGCAATTTTTCATCTATTTTTTCTATCTGTAGTTCAAATCTAAGGAGAGTGTTGAAGAGGAAGAAGTAGTATTGGGCTTTGTGCCTTTTTTTATTTTTGAGGGGGAGGGATGTTTGGTTGATTTTTGTTCTCTTTTGTGGGGGGTGTTTTTTTAAATAATGCAGCCTTTGCCTGAGGCATTCTTAAATTAACTAGTATTTTACCCACTGGAAAAGTGCAAAATTTGTCTATTTCTCACCACATTTTTAGCTCTTATGGGCACAGCTGCTCTCCCCAGTTGCTGTGACTACCCTGCCTCCAATGAGCTCTGCTGCTTGCCAGGAATTCTGGAAATCTGCCTGCTTCTAGCACTCATTTGTACGTGCTAAAGAAACAGCTGGGGGCAGTGGGAAGGAAGAGGTTGTGGAGGGGGCTGTTTGTTTTTAAAAGGGAGCTGCTGTGCCAGAGGCTTCATCCTCAGGATTCCCAGGGAACTCTCCAAGCCCAGAACCAGGCTTCTGCTCCCAGGTTCTTCAAACATCCACCTTTAACTCAGCAGCTCATGCAAGGCAAATTTAAAATGCACAAATGAGGCAGTTTCCAAAATTTGTATTACAGTCACATGCAAAGAATACTTGAACTCAGTCAGTGGATTTGTTCACACAGCTCAGAGCAGGCTTGTTTTTAAACACTAAAAAGTAACTCATACCATGGCATGCTCTTCTATAAAGGAAACTGACAGGAGAAAAAATTCATCACTCAGTGATGCATCAACAGATAAAAAGCTATCGACAGTCACAAGACAGTGAAGCAGAAGGCATGACGTGGAACTGACCATTTGAGGGAGTCTCAGGAATACTAAGTTGCAGCCAATTTGCTCTCATAACACACAGCACATTAAACAAAACTTAATGCTTGCATTAAGTTACTTGGTTCCACACACCCCAAGTACTTTGATTGATCTATACCATTCCATATCCCTAAGGACAAGTGATTCATACTTGTATCATAGTACACAATTTTAATTTTTTCCTGAAATATTGCTGTGCACTTTAACAACTACTACAAAATCTTCTATAAAAAATATAAGCATTTAATGCATGATAAAACATAAATTCTTAAAAAACAACAACAACAAAAAAACCCTGTATCTTAAAAAATCATGTACACATGCCATTAATAAATGGCAATAAACTAGGATGCAAATGTATAAATGGTACAACTTGAAATACTAAAAAGGGAAATATGCTGGCCCAAGTAAAAGTGAGGGAGATTCCATCAAACTGGAGTTGATCATCAGAAGATAAAGAATTCATCTTTCCACAAAGGCAATACTTAAGGAGGACTGCAATAAAATAACCCTTCCTTACTGGAAAAAATTACTTGCTCTTTAAACATGCACCACTCAGAGCCTAAAGGCTCAATAACAATCCTGATGTTGTGACAACACATTTGGAAATATTCCAGAAGCATGCAGCAACTTCAAGATTTCAAAACCCTCACTTCCGAAGTGTTGCAAAACATCTGTACAAGACTGAATTGTCTTGAAAGACCTTTATTTAAGCACATGCATGTTACCTACGTGAAGACATTAAAAAAAAATAAATCAAGGAAGACCATAAATAAAAGCATACCACTGTGATTGGGTAGAGAGGATTCTGGATGGACAGCAGGAGAACTTTATTCCCACCGGACGGGTCATCGGTGTTGCCAGGGCGAGTGATCCTCTTGCTGGTGGAGTAGTTGAAGAAGGCCTGCTGCCCAGCAATGTACACAGCCTCATCTGCTGCAAACGTCACACACTTCTTGGCACTCTCCACGTTCTCAAACTCCACCAGAGCCTGGCGCTTGAACGGCATCATCATGACATAGCTGGGGGGAAAGGGCACACCGAGGTTCCCTCTGGCACAGCTCCCAGCTCCCAGCACCGTGCCAGGATTGCTCCCAAACAGCCCCTCACAAGGACATACCATATGGTTCCAAACTTCTCCAGGGCTTCCACAAGATCCGCCTCCACCACGGACTCGCACAGCCCTCGGACATGGACGACAGGAGAAACAGAGACTTTGTGATGGCTTCCCCCGGCCTCCTAGCACGAAAGGACGTTTTAAAATTCAACACGGAGCACTGTCCTATCATTAACTAAACCTAAATACTTGCTAGACACTACACTGGGCCCAGAAGCAGCCATCTAAATGCACAACGTGTTAAATAATTTAGCCTGTCCTTCCAAACGGATTGCCAAGTTCAGTTGCTGAAGTCTACTTAAAATAAAAAGCTTTTCAGATTTAATTAATCTGTTTGCACACACAGGATTTTTCTTGTATTAAGAAAAAAAAAAGGCAACAGTTTAACACTGATTGAATTGTAGGAGGTCTTACACACACCCTATTCATTAGGAGGATAAAAAAAAAAGTAGGACGTGTCCAACAGCTAAATTTCTGAAACTCTGCTTGCTATGCCGGTATGTTTTTGAGAAAGGCTGGGAGAATAAAAAGGCAAGAACAAATGAAGGCCATCTGTAAAGTGAATGCAAATTAACTATTTTTCCAGTGCTCCACAGTGCAAGAAGATGCCGGATCTGGATTATGGCTGAAATGAACCCAACCTCCCTTCTGATTCTGAACACACACATTTTTAAAAACTCACAATTTCTGTACATATGGGGCTCTGTTCACCCCAAGGCTGACTACTATTAATGGATCCAGACATCATACATCAGCACACAGAATTCCCACCATAAATATTTTTCAGAGCTTCTTTCAGACAGGCTCAGTTCTGTGCAACTGAAGAATTTGGGTTGCAATCAGCTCCTCTTTCCATGAAAACCCTGAAGTAAGGCTGAAATTTACCTTAAATATTCTAGGACACGGAGGGGTTAAAAAAAAGAAAAAGAAGAATGTAAGCCAATAATGAGAGATTATAAAAATTAGATATAATAAAGGGCACACTAAAATATACTGCAAATACCCAGCACCCAAATTTCATATTTGTAACAGCAGTGTAAAGTTGATGTATTCAAATCTAGTGACTACATCAATGTGTTCCATCTAACAGATCAAGTCTTGGGTTTTTTTCACTTTTTCTTAAACAGCAGCACAACATCTTCTGGAACTTGAGAGAGATTCTCATTTGTAGCACAAGGGAGCATTGAGCTGCAATAATTAAGTAACCACAGTGATTGCAACTACTGTTAGACATTCCTTTCTTCTCTGTCCATCTGAACTACAGATGCCAGGAAAAAACACATTCCAGATAACTACAAATTGAGTCTTGTGTGTTTAACTCCTGTGTTCCATGTACAGCTCTCACTAAACAATTCCAGATTTGTTTCTTTTAATCAAGGATTTGACCATTCTGTTTGAATCAAAAGCCAGCACTTCAGGCTTCCTCAGACGTCAGAACAATCTGCTGTGTAATATTTTAAGCTCACCTTACATTTTATTTGTCTGCAGCATGAAAGCATTTGAAGTGGCAACACATTTCTTGGAATAAGAACTGTGGCAGTGCTGGGGAAACACCACTGGTGCTATTTGCATAAGTTGCCTTGTATCCTGGATCAATCAGCTGGGGTGTAGGGCAGGAGCAGTGACCAAAGCACCCACCCAAGGTTCATACTTGCAACTGAAAATGCTTAGGCAATTGCAGAAGGAACAAAACTACACAGAGATTTTATTTTCAGCTTATATCTTCTTAACCCACATACACCTTTTTCAAAGCTGAAAAAAGCATCTGAGGAAGCCTTCATGAGAAAACTAACAATACCACTTTTTCCTGCAAACCCTGGTACTCTAAGATGTTGAGATAAAAGGCGCCTTTACTTTATTTACAGTCTACAGAACAACCAAAAACAACTATGTCAGTTACTCATTTTCCTGCATACTTGCTGCTACATTGAGATCCCAGTTAGTGCCAGGGGGCTGCATTTCCTTCTAGGTTTCTTTAATACACTCGAGAAATCCCATCTCATAATATTTCTGTCTAATCACATGGTGAATACAAGCAATAATTTGCTCATTGAAGCAGACTCACCACAAGGAGTAGTTACTAGCAACTTACTACTTGCTACTCCCTACCTTTTTGAACTAATATCTCCATAAATCACATCAAGCTTCTCAGAGAGTGGGTACTCAGAAGAGTATTTCACTCTCCCTCCCCTTCCCAGCTCAAACTTCTGGTTTAGTTTCAGTTCATGTTTCCTTGTTATGCACATCCCTTTGTATTTTTATCTACTAGCAGGTATTAGTAGATACAAATCTTTCTAATACTGCAAATTCTCTCAAAAATTTTACACTTGCACCTTCAAATCCATTATCCATGAGTTACACAAACATGTACACAGGTGTCTGCACTTCTGCAGAATATCAACAAATACAAATATTGCTTTCTGTTGTTGTTAAAGCAACATTTGGCTTTCCAATCCAAATTTCTTTCTCCCAAATCATACAGAAGGCACTCTTTTAGCAAGGTTTAGCAGGAGATTTAGAAAGAACCAAAACCTGCCATTTTAGTAACCTGCACAGAAGCTCGAGAAGCATGGAATAAAAAAACCAAAAAACCTCCCTCAAAACAAACAACAGAAAAACAACCCACGCCCAAAAAACCCCAAACATAAACAAGCGCTATCTCAGCCACCTGCCATGAGCTTAAGGACTTACTACAGAGAATTTCAGAAGCACTTTTATACACACAAAACCACTGAGGGGGCCACATCAGAGGGTGTCTACTTTACTCCACAGGGTTTCTAGCCAGCAGCAGTGAACAGCAGCACAGGGACCAAGCACAAATCAGTCCTGAGCGAGGAAGCCTCAAACAAACATTCACAAAGCATAGATGGGGACCCGTGCCACAGGTACACATCTGGGTGCAGGAAAAGTCCTCACAAAGGGCAGGCACAATATTGTTGTCAAACAAGTTTTGCAGCTACAAAGCTGTAGTATCAAGCAAATCTCGAATGACCCTGGATTTCCTCTGGAAGGAGAAACCAAACCAGCAGACCACATGAAAAACCAAACCTGTCTGCGGAGTGTAAAGTGTACAGCTAAGGTCAGAACGTTCACAGCTCGTCCAACTGCTGCTGGAATTTCTCCCCCAGAGATGAACAATGCGGGATTTTGACCAAGATCTCACAGCCAATGGATCTTGAAAGTTACATGTGCTACAGTTGGCACACAGACAAAGGTTACATCTAAGCATCTGCTCACACACTGACTAACAAGCACCACTATTTCTCTGCCTACAAAGGAGTCTTTCAGTAACTCAGCTCCCACGAGAGCACAAAAGCCCCATGCAAAACTCCAACACCACACTTGCACTCCACCAGAGCCCGGAGAACAAAGCAGCCAATGTTACAGCTGTACCATTAATATGTCTATATATATGTATATATCTTAAGGGGGTTTGAAAGCTCAGCAATGATTTCTTGAAGAATCATTAGGCTGGACAGAAAATGCAGTTAATTTAAATAGATAATGGAACAGACTTCCTGCTCCAGATCAGTAACAAGGACAGAAAAGGTCTCCCTCAAGAAAGAAACCAGGAGTATAAAAATGCTTATCCTGAAACAAAGCTGAGGCACAAGGGGAAGCACTGACATATCCAAGCAGATGAAGTGCAAACAAGTGACTTCACATACCTTCACAAGACTGCAACAGAAGCAGCTTCAAAGAATGGCTATGGCATTTTAACATCCATTTTTTGGTGACCTACATACTGTGGACAACATTTGAAAGATATCAGTGGTTTCTTGCCCACTAATTACAGTTTGCCATTCTGAAAAGGAAGAAAGTCATCATGGGCTGTAGAACGATGCCTCTCTTGCTTTTCAACTCTAGATTAGAATTTTCTCACCAACTGTTTGCACAAAAATGTGTCCTTTATCCTGAGGTGCAAGGAGAGCTGCTCTCCATTTAGCACCCAGCAAGTTTCAGCAGTGGCTGAGAAGCTGCAGGGTCACATGCCTGTTTTACCTGGCAGCAGCTGACAGCTCTGTCTGTACATTTGGACACCACATCTCACTTCCCCAGTGGTAAGAACAGGGGTAATAGATCTTCCTGACTTCACAAGAATGCTTAGGAATAGCTGTGTCAGAGACAGTGAGGGAAGTGGGTGCTACAGGTTGTATAAATGTGACATTAATCCATAAAACTGACATTTAAGGGAGGGAGAGGGGATGGAGCTGAAAGGCCCTCAAAATTCCCCATAACACATCTCTCAGGCCACACCATCCCAGTTCCTGAGCCTGCAGTACACTGCAATTCTGACTGCTCTGACAGGGCTTCACCACGGCTCACCATCGCCTCTGTAAAGGTCATTCTTCCACATCCTGCTCCTTCCCTGGGCACCAGCCTGGTCTGTTCCTGGCCCTGCTGGCTCCTCAGCCTGGAGATGAGCCATGAAGGAGAGATTAGACCTCTGGCTTACCACAAGTGTCCACACAAGTGGGAAACAGGAAAACCAAGAGCAAAATGAAAGTTGGGTTCTCTCTGGATCTCACACTGAGATTTCTAGGCACCCCTTTTTAAAAAAATCAAACTAAAACAAACCCCACAACAATGAAAGACACCAACCAATATAAAGCCAAAAAGAAAAAAAATAGAGGCATGAAGAGCTTCTTCAGCCAAATGCAACAATCCCAGAACAGGAAACTGCCACAATAATACAGCCCAGGAGGGTAACCCCACCAACCTGCTAGAGGAGTCCTAGCACAAAAGAGCTTTTATACAAGGGTATATAATCCATTTGAATGTACAGTTCACTGATATTCCAGGGCATATGTGAGGGGAAAAATAAATTTAAAAAAATAAAATCAACCCCACAAACCATCAGGCTGCCAGACTCCTGTCACTCTTTACCCTGATCATCCATATCTCACCAGCTTTTCCCATTCCTCCTCTTAATTCCCCATTGGCTATAGTTCCTCCTACTTATTTTTCTGCTCTCTTCTGAGCAATCCAGGACACTTACACTTCTTCCCTCCTCTCAGCCTACCTTCTTCTCATATGTCTAAACCACATACAACTTTTATAAGCTGAGAACATTTCAGAGGAACGAGTAAGATACGTCACAGAATAAGTCAGTTTCCTGCACATTTCTGTATCTGTTAGAGAAGAAAAACATGAAAACTCACATTAACTAACTCTATTTCATAGAAATTGGCATTTTGCTATTTAAAGCTTCACATAAAATCACTAACAAAAGCACTGGGTCATTCACTTTTCATATCTCCATTTGATGTTACAGCTTATGCTTAAGAAACCAGTTTGATCTCCAGCATCAGGACAACTTCTGCCTCTCCAACAGCGAGTCTGTGAATACAGTTTTGCCAATAAATTGTCAATGACACTGCCACTGACACAACCAGCTGCTGAAAACCCCTCATGTTCTCCACTTGCTGCACATTTGTTTCAGTTTCTTTACTCACAAGCCCCAGCACATGCCATGCTTGAGATCCAGAAGGTGAAGTCACATACCCCATGCTCTCATTACCACGAAGGGTAAACTTGGACAAACTGAGACATCATGAAGACCCTCTGAGCCCAGAAAGAAGGAAAAAGAGAAATAAAAGAACTAGTTGATTTCATAGAAGTCCTGCAGGAAAGAGGAAAGGCAAACAAAATCTCCTTTCTACTTGAAACACTCACTGCATGGCGTTCAGCTCTCCTACATGACAAACTCTCCAGATAACGTAAGCAAGTATAAGGATTTCTTTCAGCACTGGCCTTTAAGACAGAGCACATTATTAAGTCTTGACTGCAACAGAGATGATGCTCTGTCACAAGAAACTTGAGAGTTAAAACAGTTCTCTCTGGACATTTATTTTGTTCCAGTTTATCAGAAAACGTTTGTAATAATGTGCCCATTTGGGCCAGGGTAAAGTTAATTTTCTCCATAGTAGTATGGGCTATATTGTGGATATGTGCTTATATATATTTTGGATACAATGTTGATAATCCAGAGGTTTTCCTGACTGCTGAGCAAGAATCAAGGCTTTCTCTGCTTCTCCTGTGGCTCCACATGTGAGCACAGGCAAGACAGTGACCCCAAGTGACCTCAGGGATATCCCAGACCTTATGAAATCCTCCTCAGCATATAAACTGGGGAAAGAAGAAGGGAGAGCAGGATTTTCCTCACTTGTACCCTTTTGATTCCCTCTCCCATCAGCCCAGGCAGGAGTCAGCCGTGCAGTGCCTGGTTGCAGGAGAGGGTTAAACCACAACAATAAATTTAGCAGGCACCTTCTCTATCAATAGATTTAACTGATGGAGAAATGGTGACAGCAAATGCTGCCTCATTAACTCATCCCAGTGATAAGTAAATTCATTTTAACAAATCACAGAACGGGTATTCCAAATTTCAAGCTTTGACAGTAAATCAATGTTTTCTTGATTTGGCTTATTCAAGTAAGAAACAGAAAGAGCCATCAAGGAGAAAAATGGTTGCAATCAGAAGGACAATTAGTTAGATAAGGAATCAAACAGCAGACAGAAAAGTCTCGTTAGCTCGAATTTATGGGTCAAGGACTACCTTGATGCTTGGATGCAAATTCACAATGAAAACGTACGTAGCAAAAAAAAAAAAAAAAAAAAAA
>VYXD01014767.1:182013-208386 GCA_013397195.1 Hylia prasina | reverse complement strand
CCCCGCGCACGGCCCGCCCCGCGCCGGCACACGGCCCCGCCTCGCCGCCCGCCGCCGGCGCCGCGATTGGCTCCGCGCCGAGGAGGGAACGGGCGCACTGCGACGATTGGTCGGTAAGCGTGTCAATCAGAAAACAGCGCGGTTCCATTGGACAGCGAGCGCGCCGGTCACCGCGCTGTGGGGCCGCCTGGGCCCCGCCCCCGCCGCCGTGCCTGAGGGCTCGGTCGGGGGATGGCAGTGGGAGGCTCGCTGAGGGTCCCCCAGCGCCCGCCCTGCGCCCCCGGCCTTTTCTTCGCCGATCACCGCTCCGGCCGAACCGGCCGCCTTTGTCTCCTTCCTAGAGCCACCGGCAGATGGGGCAGCGGGGAACGCGGACCCCGGCGCGGCCGGTGTGTCCCGGCTTCGGGGGCCACGGCAGCCGTGAGTTACCAAGGTCACAGAGGCCTCGGTGAGCGCTGAGACCGCTCCTCACCACCCACACCTGGCCCTCGGCCCCGAGCAAGAAGTTGGTGCTGGTTCACGCGGGCGGATGGGGTCCGGTGTCCAGCAGGTGAGAAGGAGCAGCGCCCTTAGTGTGGTCCCTCGGTGAGCTGGACACCTGTGTGGACAGCTGGCACTGTAGTGCACGCAGGTCTGCTTGCCGGCAAATGGCGGGGCTGCTCTGGTTCCCTCCTCAGGGCGATGTTGGTGTAGATGGCTGCGGGAGCCCGTGCCTGTCTGCACAGAATCACAGAACCATGGAACAGCCCAGGCTGGAAGGGAGCTGGAAAGATCATTGGTCCAACTTTAGTGGGAGGGAGCCTGGATGAAATTATCGAGCACCGTGTCCCAGTGGCAGCTTGGAAACCTTCCCTGACAGGGACTCTACCCTCACATCCCTGTGTTTCAGTCGTTGGTTGTTCTCACCATAAAATTTATGCTGTGCCTTGTCTTCTCCATGCGGTCCTTTGTGAGGAGAGCCTCCACCCTCCTTGTAGCCCTCTGGTACATTGAGATTAGCCCCCGCCTCCAAGCCTTCTCTCCTCAGGGGAGATAAGATGCAACTCCTTCCGTCTTTCCTCGCAGGGCAGGTTGTCCTCACCACCCCGTTTAGTGCTGTCAGCACCCTGGGTGAAGGTGCTTTCAAATCCATCACCCAAATCCTTGTGAAGTTGGGACAGCGTGGAGCCCAGGGGCAGTCTCAGGGAGACCCCACTTGCAACAGGCTGCTGCCCCGAGTTAAAAACATTGATCACAACGCCCTGAGTGCAGCCTGTTGGCCCATTTTCTACCCATCTTGCAAACCAGTCTGTGTCTTGCCACTCAGCCCAAGAGAAGGCTGCAAGTGGCTTACAGGACTTTCCAGCTGAATTCGTGTCTGTGGCTGCCAAGCCCAGAGGGATGTGGAGTGGAACCCTGCTGGGAGTAGATCAATGGAGAATGGATATAGGGTTGCTTTTTCAGTTGAGCACCCAAATAAGAGGGAGGGAAGTAATTCAGAAGACAGCCAGTATAAATATTATATTCTTCTTCCTTTGCCTTGTGTGGGGGGAAAAGCTCAACCCCCCACACTTGTATCACATTAAACGTTGTTCAATCTGAAATGGTGCTCGTAAGCTTTCTAAGCCAGGAAGGAAAGCAAATGGTGTGCTGTTTACTCATTTTCAGTTACCCTGAAACACAGTGATGAAGGCACCCCTCCAAGAAGCTGGAGGAGGTTCAGTTTCCCATTCTGCCTGGCATGACCTGAATTTGCATCTCTCAGATAGTTCATCTCATCATCTCCTCTGCCAGCACATACATTTAACTCAACTTGCTGTGTTTCTCGCCTTGTTTTCTCTTTGGCCTTTGTTTTTCAGTTTGTGTTTTCCTTTCAGTATTTCTTATGCCTGTAGCTATTTTTATTTTTAACAATAAAACCCTTGCAGCTCTGAGAGCACACAGCCCACAGGGCTGGAGCTGTGCACGCATCTCTTGTGGTTGAAAGAGTCAAGGAGGAACATGCCATCTGTGAACACGAAGCTTGCTTTTCTTGGCACTTCTTTCCAAATGCACCACTGAAATTTCTGCTGTGGACAAAAATGCTTACGTGCCAGATGATATTTCTAGTAAATTAGTTTTGTGTGATAGGGCTCTGGGATTTTAGCAGACAGTTCCACCATAATACTGCAAAAAATAACAGCCAGAGGAATCACAGAATGTACCAGAGTCAGAAAATGGTATTGGAACACTGCAATAATCAGATTTTCTAGAATAATTAGATTTTCTTTCCTGCCTGGTCTTAGAACTGCTTTTCTGAAAATGAGGAAATGACATACTGTTTGACCAAATTCTTATTTACTCAGTGTTCCCTGAAACAGCAGATTTCCCCCTGCTTCTGTGCACCATATGGGCTCCAGTGTCACTGGGCAGCAGAGCCTGCTTTGCTGAGTTAGTTCAGTATTTACTCAGCCCACCGTGGAGATGTGAAGGTATTTTAGATATTTCAGTTGCAACATGGAGGCTTCCCCAGTCAGCTGCTGTGAGCAGCCTTGGAGCAGACATTCCCTCTGTCTGTGCCTCCTGCACAGGAAAGGAGGGAAGGAATATGGAAATACACCCCAATTATGTAAGTTTGATATTGAGCTCATCTGACTCAGCAGAAGGGTTTCACTGTCATGTCGCTTGTCAGACCTGCCTCTTTTGTATAAAAAGAGACAGAGAAGAAAGGTGCTAAAACTGCCTGAAATAGATCTTTTCATACAGTTTTTGTTACCTGGAGCTGGTAAACAGAATTCATGGTTTCACTCCACTACCCTCCAAAAAGTGACAATTAGTGTTATTTGCTTACCACCACGCAGTCAAGTACAACCACATAACTGCAGAAAGAGAACAATGACATGAAAACAATTCCCCAAATCCGGTTAAAATTTAAATCACATGATTATGCTCATAGTTTGGAAGAACGTGTTATTACTAGGACATTTTTGTCTCCCTTTTGTACCTTGTCTTTCTTACACCCTTTACTGTAATTTAAATTTCAGTAAATTAAGTTTAAATTTAAATTATTACTTCACTGTGGCAGGGAATGTGTCTTACAATGCTAAAGCATTACACTTGCAGGGGTTTTGTTCCTTCTTTGGAATTTAGTCTCAGCAGTTTAAGAAAGTTCTGCATTATCACCCTCCTGTTGGAAGGTAACACTATCTCAGTTGCAGAGGGATGATGAAGACACACACCTGGACAGACTGAACTAGAGTTTTTTTCTCGGTTTTTATTTTTTATTATTTTCTTTTCAATTTGTCCATGCTGTCCTCTAGTCTGGACAGCACTTACTGCTCCTTGCCACTTGCTACTCTGCATCAGACTCCAGATAACTCTGAGTTGAATTCTCTAAGTAAACTTGGTCTAGTGAGTACTTCTGGGGGAAAAAAAACCAAACACACAAACACCAAACTAATTCCTTTGGTTACAGCTGAAAAACATGATTTTTAAATGCTCCCATGCCAGGGGAAACTCAGCTGCAGTCAGTCCAAGTGTACACGATCCATAAATTCCCAAAACCAGAACCGAGTGCCAAATGAAAGTGCATTATCTGTGAAATCGGGTGGTAAGCGTTCTAAATGGTCCCTGAAAAAGCACATGGCTGGGACATACCTGGCCAAAAGCCGGCTCCACATCACTGCTCTGCCCCTGCAGCAGCTGCTCACCTCACGTGGTGGCCCTTTGCCTGAGGCAATGGCAAATGCTGGGAAGAAAAACAGCAGAAGGAAGAGCTGAGGAGCTGCTCCGGCACGGGCACAGCCTGGGCTCCCCGGCTGAGGGGGGGAAGCAAAGCCTGAGCGCTCTTTGCTACCTGGGCCTGCTCAGTTCACCCAGGGAGGCTGAGGCCCCACGAGAAAATGAATCAATGGCTGTAAAATAAAAGTCCTTACCACAACAAGTGAGGCACGAGGGGACACAATCAGTCTGCTTTTGCAGCTTTCATCTTGGCATTTCCCATTTTGTGTATTTTTGACTTTGCATGTTTTGTTCTTTTTCTTTGTTATGTACAGGGTATGTGATTACCCTCTGTTACAAGGATAAAAAACCAACCTGGCGGGTTCTCCTGTGGGATTTTTCAGATGTGAAGGCAGCAGAGATATGGCAGCTGACAAGAGCCACCACACTCGTTTGCACTAGTGCAGCCACAGCACAGGTAAGAGCCCCAGGGTCACAGCTTTTACCCAGGTATGGGCCCCTGGGTGGGAGGTGGTTGTTTTGTGGTTTCTTTGGTGACCAGCATTCCTGCTGGGATGGATGGTGTAACCAGTCTGGTCAGTACTTCCTGGTTCATACCACTTTTCTCTGCATAAACACCATTTGTTGCTCAAGACACTGCAATAGCACTTTCACATCCCCATCCAGGGATGGCTTTGCTTCCTTGGGGCTGTAGAATAAAATTACTGCAGCTCTGAAATGTCTTCCTTTTGCTGGCAGGCTGGTAAATTGTTGGCATATTTGGAAGAGACATCCACCAGTGACCTATGGATGTGCTGCACACAATGCCTGTGCCCTGTGCAAGGTCAGGTGCTCAGAAAGAAGCCCTGACAGCTTCCTTGTCCTGCCTGGCTCAGGAAGGGTGGGCACAGAGCCATGAGGAGTGAGCAGGACACCGGGCTGATGGAGAGAAAAGAGGACTGACCCACGTGACGTGCAGGGGTGAGAGGCCCTGGCAGTGTTAAGCTCTCAGGACTGCTCACAGAAAATAACCCTGGGGCAGCTTGTCTTGCTGAGGAAGCCAAAAGCCTTCCTGTCCCATGGACACAAACCATGCCCTCAGCCAGCTCTGACCTTTGCTTACACCCTGAACTGCCATCTGTTGGGACAGTTGTATCCAACTGTCCTCCCTATCTTAAAACAGCTGCTCCGTTTTAGAAGCTTTTTTTGTTCCTGAGTGCTGTGTCCCCAGAGGAGGAAGGGGTAACAATTCTGTACTTACATTAGACAACAGTTCCTAAAAATTATCAGTGTTTAATTAGTGAAGCAGGGGTTGCTTCTCAGAATCACCATTTGGTAAGCACCTGTGAAGAAGAGCTACCAGAGCAGAAAGGATATGATTGACTAAAATAGTCATTTAATTGATGTCTGGTGGTTTTTATTTTGCTCTTTGATGATGAAAATTTAACTGAAGCATAAAGTTCAGTGTCAAAGCAAGAGAATTTCTGGGAACCAGGTGCTTTCCTATGAATGTTTCCTATTTCTAATCTTGATCTCCTTTGTCTCTTTCCATTCAGGATGGAGCAGCAGCACTGGACTACTTTGCTTGCTGTGGCAGGAACACAAAGGGGTGATGGATTTTGATCTGCCTGTACACAGGGATGTCTACAGGGTGAGGCTGGGTGCAGTACAGAGTACCCCACTTTTGTGCTGGCTGCAGATGCACCACCCCAGAGCACAAACTTGTCTTTGCTTGGGTTCCCAAAATGGTTTAATGCACATTACACAGCATGAACACACTGTGAGACCAAAGCAGCTCTGCTGACGCACGTCCTTGTGCTTGATGTGGTGCACGAGGACTGGCTCTATTGATTAGCACTAAAATGTTGTCTCTGCCTATTTTTGCCTATTCCAAAGAAGCTTCTGCTGGCTAAAGCCAAACAAAACATTTTGTACCATTCCACCCAGCTAGCTGCAATAGCCTTGATGTAAATCCCTTGTGATTTCCCTATGGCATTACTTTTGCCACCTGCCTGGACACCCCGAGCCTGACAGTAAGCACAAGGATTTTGGCTGTAACAAAGGGGTGAGTTCACCAAGTATGGCTTCACAAGGAGGAAGAAATGAAGTGAAATGAGATGAAATGAAATTAAATAAAATAATTCCCCCTTGTGCTGTGCCCTAACTTGCAATGTCTGAAGCTGTGACAATGACGTGGCTGCTGCTGGCAGCCACAGCTGACAGTGCTCCGGTGGGGGTGGAGGATCAGGCTGAGTGAATTCATGGTGGGTATCTCTGTGCACTCAGCATTCTCTTGTGCAATTGCAACAAAATTCACCACCTGAGTTTTGCAGGACTGCTCATTTGGCTGGCACAACCTCCCTGCCTGAGGAAGTGCTGCTTGTACAAAGTGACCTAGTGGAGCATCTTTGGAGCATCTTTGCTGCCCCTTCAGAGCTCCAGTGGCTTGGCTAGGAAGTTGTAGTTGATGAAACATGTCCTCAAGGTGCCACTGACACACTTCCTTGGGTGACACTTCAGCTTCTCACACTCCAGGAGCATTCATGCTGCTGCCACACTTTTAGACAGACTACCTGCCATATGGTGATTAAGATAAGTCATTTTAATGATATATGGGAGAGCAAACTTTTGACTTTTTTTTTTTCATTTTATGGTGTCTTTGCTGGACAAGAGCTGCTGCTGAGAAGAAATCATTATTATGCCAGCAAGAATACTTGTCTAGCACAGTTTCTCCAGCAGAGAAAAGTTTTTGCAGTCTCCCTGAATTTTTAACGTAGCTGCAGCTTTTGCTCTTAACATCACAAGGCTTCCTAAAGTACATGTTCTAAGTCACTAGCAGCTCATAGCAAATGCCAAATATCAAATAATTAATAATAAAATTGACTCGCAAATTAAAGAAAAATTTAGTGGTCCAGAAATACTCTCATTAATCATTCTGTAGACCCGTAGAAATCAAAAGTCATGAATTAGTCCTGTCCTGTTCCTCCCCTAAGCCATGGCTCAAAAATCAAGAGTCATATTTTGGTGGTTAAGTCAGTCTGAATTATTTTGTTTGCTTTGTGGTAACTTGAGTCTGTATCTCATATTTGGATCATGTTTTCAATTATGATTTAAAGTCCCCACAACAGCTGCAGATTTCCTGTTTAAGGAAAGCCAAGATTCTCCCTCACCTGACCCATTGTGGGCAAAGAAGTGAATTTTGTTACTTTGCTAAAAGTGCAGGTGTTTTGCCACTGTGAATACAGGTGGTATGTTTCAAAGACAGCCAATAATCTACAGAATCAACTAATACACTGGAGTGATGTGAAATCACATGCTTTTGAGTTACTTTTTGTTTTCTAAAGCATCTCGCCAGATAAATACTCATTTTTCCCCTTTTGCATTTCACATTTTGCAGCTTAAGTATTGCTTCTACTGCTGTGCTTCGGGGACAATTTTAAGTTCTTGGTACTCCACAATCCACCAGGACTAAAGATGAAGCTAAAATTTCTGATACAAAAGCAGAAAACAGCCTGAGAGTTTTACAAAAAGGCCATAGGAAACCCAGCTTTAGTTGCAGCAGAATTGTTAAATTCAAGCCTCAGACAGAAGAAATGGGTGGGCATGGCAGAGGGTCCTTTGTGCAGCATTGCCTGGGGAGTGAGGATGCTCATGTGCCTCACCTGCAGAGCTGTGCAGGCACAAAACCTGGCTGTATGCTATCCCTAAATCGGGGAGGGGCTGGGGGGCAGATCTGCACATCTACATGTGGGAAGTAAGTTCTTTCCACCTGCTGCCCACAAGCCAAGCACATCCCCCTCACACAAGGGGGCCCAGTTTTGCCCTGTGGTTTCCCCAAACACCCCCTTCCTGCTCCTCTGTGTAGCTGTTGCTCACACAGGAACTGTTTTGCCTTTACAGCCTGCAGCAGATGATGCTCTAATCTCCCTCTGGCATCTCCCTGCCAGTTGCCAGTGCAGCCATGTGCACATCTGAGAGTGAATTTTCTAGGACAGCACTGGGAGGTAAAATGCTTTCCCTATTTGTTTTCTCTCTGCTATTCACCTGCTCCCTTCTCTGACCCCTTTTCTATATCCTCCCCACCTTTTGCTGGCCTCTGACTGCAAAACCAAACTGGTACTTGTTGCTGCTGCTGGGACCCTTATATAGGTCAACCCCCGTGAGTCAAGAGTCTGAGCTGCAGTCAACCTGCAGCTGCTTCATGATGCAGGAGAGTAATCAGGCTTATCACTTCTTGTGCCACTTGCCCTTGGCTCTCTTCTGCTTCCTGGGCAGATCCAGAAGTGCTGTGCCAGCCCATCTGGCTGCAAGCTGCACAGAAATCCCTGGTTTGTCAGTCCAGGAGCCCAGAGCAACTGAAAGACCTTCCCAGAGCCACGAGCATGGGGCTTGTCCTCCTGCTGGGAAGTGCTTCTGCACCGTGTCCTTTCAAGCAGACATCCAGAGCTGCAGTTTGAAATGCCACCCAGAAATGTTCTGTGACTGCAGATGGAAGGGGGGAGGTGGTGTCTGCCAGCTGTTGGGTTGCTCTGAAAGGCTGTCTTGTCCACTGTGAGACTCCCTTGCCCTCTCCAGACGTGCAGGTCCATACAGCAGTTACCTCGCCAGAGAGGAAAATGTTGAACGATGCAGAGCTGCCCTCCTTGTCCCATTCCTGCTTGGCTTGCTTAGGCGTTTTTGAAACTCCTCTGAACCCCCCATCCTGTGTTTTGTAGGGTCCTTAAAAAAACCAGTCACGCTGAGACTAAAAGCCAGCCTCAGCATGAGCCTCAGTCCCTCTCCTAGCAGCTTTCAGTAACAGTAAATGGAAAGCAAATCCCAATCTTCGCTGCATCAGAAACCGCAGCTGCAAAGCTGTCCTATTGTTTCACAAGCTGCTTTTGTTTCTGAGCCTTCAGACCTGTGGCACATCCTCTGCAAAGATTAAATCCAAAATTAGCTGCACGAGCACAGAGAGGAAAGTCTGTCTCTCAGCACACCTGAGAGTCCCCAACCCCCTCCAAAACAAAATGGAAGTGTCTCTGCTCCAAGGCAGCCTACACGGCAGCGAGCTGTAAGCTATTATTTTAGTTCCCAAGAAAAGTAATTACTATAGCAACCAACACATCCAAATGGCTCTTTGGCTGCTGCCGAGACACAAACAACTTGCACACAAAAGCACATCAGAAACGTGCTGTGTGAAATGTTCTCGGGTAGCTCTGTAAAATGTGCGTAACAGGCTTCTGAGAAATGTCTGCCAGCAGAACAGCAAGCAACTGTGCCACGATCCCAAAATAACCGAATCAATGGCTCGGTAGATTTGCCCCTGAAGAGAAGCAGCAAAAAAAGAAAAAAAAAAAAAAAAAAAAAAAAAAAACCTCCTTTTCAACCATNAAAAAAAAAAAAAAGCAGAGGCTCCATTTTAAGCCTGTGTGCCGGGAAATTCCCATCAGAGCTGGAGATACATTCAATAAACAGACAATAAAATGGTGGGGGAACGTCCCCGCTCTCTGCTATTCACTGATTCCAGCTCCCTGCAGGCTTCATGCCCTCGGGCTTAGACGGAGAGTGTTGGGAGAAGGGATTTAATTACAGCCTTGTCATGCTGGAGGGGGTAAGAAGCAAAGTCTGCGTTCTTGTCTGTGTCTGTGCAGCAAGCAGCCCCCACAGACCATACTCCAGCTGCAGTGCTGGGCACATCACTGCTGCTGCTACTGAGCAAGGAAGTTTCTTGAGCAACAGCACACTGTAACCACTGGCCATTGCTTAAGTATTGCAGCGTTTGGAGTGTCTCTGTCATGTTCAAATCAAAATGCCACTGGTCTGATAACAGCTTAGGAGCCCCTGGCCTCTGCCTGCAAAGCTGCACCACTGTGGTGCCAAGACAAATACCCAAAACAAGAGATCTGGCCCAAGCAACCTGGGCCAGGAGCATTGTCCAAAGTTTCCCCACGGGACACACAGATGTCACCTGTCTCAAGGATGGTGAGCAGCACTAACATCACTCTCCTGCTCCCTTGCAGAAGGCAGCTGTGGTGAAATGGAGGTTATGGATCTGGGTAACTCAGAACAGACTTGGATCCTATAAGTGAGCACAACACATCCCTTCAGAAACTGGAACTGCCCTTTAAAATTATTTTCTTCATTAGCTGAGTCCTCAAGTCTGTGTCCAGAATAAGCTGAAAATCACAGCTGGATTTAACATAAAGACAAAATTAAGGAAGGAAATGTAGTGATGTAATTTATTACAGAAGTAGCTTATGACCAAATTAAAAAAGATCTTCTCACAGAGAAGGAGTTTTGGTTGACTGTAGCCTTTTAAGCAAAGTTACTTTATTTTGGATTAAAGAAATGCATCAGGGGAAAAAAGCAGAGTATTTTGAAAAATATATTGAAAAAAATAAAGCGTTCCTACAAAAATAGCACAAGCATGTATAAAATCCAATGCTTCACTTGCTGTTGTGCAAAATGGTAGCTGCCCTGCAGGCATCTGGAATTGCCAAACTTCTGATCCCAGGGAAATAAAGTCTTCTGTGTAATTTTTCTCATAATAGCTTTATTTTGACACAGGAGGTGACTGTCTGTAAAATGGCTCCCTTTTAGTGAGCACTCCCTGGCTGTGGAGGTGCCCTGCTGCCAATGCCAGGTGTGTTCAGGCCCAGCACTGCAGTTTTCTTCTGCAGAGAGAGAGGGGAAGATGAAAGGAGGTTGCATTTGACCATCAGTCTAAGCAAAACTCGGTGCCACAGTGAACAAGGCCCCAAAACCCCACGTTCTTAAAAACAGGGTTGACTAAAAAGAAAATCCAGTGTGGTGAGGTGTCACATCCTGAAGATGACATTGTTCCTCACTGTTCCCTGTAGGATTCAGGCTTGTCCAAGCTGGTTTCTTTTCTAGTTTGTCTGCCAGCTTGAAAATCCTCTGGCTGGTTCACAAACAGATTTGTCCCTGGTGTTGCTTTTGCAGCCACACAGCCTTAGATGGCCACTGGGGCTCGAGTGGGCTCACATCTGTGAAGGGAGGTGAGAAAATCAGTGTCACAACTGTTACATCAGAGAGTAACAGAGTTGGGTCTGGACCTTTCCTGGTGTGAATCAGAGAAGTGAATCAAAATGGCAGCTCCTCTTGTGTTAAAAACCCCACAGCTAAATGAAATCTTGTGTTTGCAGAGCAGAAATGCTTCCTGTGTCTGGAGAAGTACATTAAGAGAGAGGTGCTGAGGGAGCTGAGGTGCCAAGGAGCAAACTTCTGGGAATGCTCTGCACATGAAAACACTCCATGGATCAGTTATAAATGAGACTGACCTCTCATCCATCCATCAGGAGCCTTCCTCACTCCAAAATCTGGGCTGCTCCCTATCCCTGTGTCTCACATGGGAGGTGATATTGATGAGCAGAAAAAAGGTATGTTTGCTTCATATGTTATTTTTGGATAGAGAGCACGGGTTGTGAAGGTGCAGAAGGAAACACAGGAACTGCCATCACTAACAAAGAAATTCAGATTTCCAAACCATCTCTGCCCAGCCCCGCGTGGGAGCTTTTGTTTCTGTGTTGGCTTGGAATTTGTAGTTGGTCTTGTCAAAAGATGATGGCTATGTTGGAAATTAATATTTAGCAACCTCTGGTTGACTGATTGAGGTTTTCTGGTGGGAGTTACTGGTTCTTTCAACAAATTTTGAAAATGGGCCCTCACAGAAATACAGCCATATGAAATTGCAGTGAGGTGCTCTTGTGCCTTGCACTTGAGCCTTGCCAAGAGAGGTCAAAAATGTGCACCTCCATTACTTAAATGTTGCTGGGGTTTTCCCCACAGACTGAAAATACCTGCAAAGACAGGCAGAAGTCGGTATTTCAAAAGATGATGATTTTTAATGGAGGCACCCCGGGCAGCAGATGCCCCGAGCCTGAATTACAGCACCATCAGCAGGCGCTGCCTTGTGCCTCTTGTGGAGGGGCTAAGGGCGGGCACACGGGGAGAAAACAGCATTTTGTCGTGCCACGCTTTGCACGGGCCGTGAAAGTCGTGTGGGTGTGATGGAAGTGGGGGAAAGGAGCTGCTGGTGGTGATGCTCCGGCCCCCGAACTTGCGAGGGCAGCGCCCGCAGCCTCACTCCCTCCCCTCGGCATCCTTCCCTCCGTCCCTGCATCCTTCCTGCTGTCCCTGCATCCTTCCCGCTGCCCCGGCATCCTTCCCTCTGTCCCGGCCACTCCCGGAGGCCGCAGCCGCTCGGTGACAGTCCCGGGATGCCGGCGCTCCGCCGGGCGCGGCGCGGCTCCGCCCCGCGCGGGAGGCGGCCGAGGGTTGTCCCGGCTGCCCTTTGGAGCTGGGAGCGGTGCGCTCCCTCCGCCATTGCTTCTTCGTCCTGAGCGTCCTTCCCGGGCAGGGCTGCGGCTCCCGCCGGGGGTGCCGGTGGCCGGGTTTGAGGGAGCGATGCCAGCGGTGCGGAGAGAGGCGTTCGGGCGGATGCCCCCGGAGGAGGGAGGCGGAGAGGTGGAGAGGTTCGTCTTAGAGTCGGACAGCGTGAGAGTGGAGATCCTGTCTTTTGGGTGCATCATCGCCACTCTGGAGACAAAAGACAGGGCTGGGCAGTTTTCAGATGTTGTCCTAGGATTTGACACTTTAGAAGGTGGGTTTTAATGTGTTTCTTAGGAAAAAAAAATAAAAAAAAAAACCACAATCAGGCAATTTAACCAGCACTTACTGGTTTATTGCCACACTGTGTGACCTGCTTGTAAGGAGTCCTCCCCCAGACCATGGGCTGAAGAGTTTCCTGCTGGTCTCCTGGGCTCTGTGGTGGATGTGGAGCAGAGACACTGGTGGCAGTGTGCCACTCTGTTGGGGCAGCTCTGAGTCATTCCTTGACTGGCAGCAGTGACAGAGGCCTTTTCTTCCAATCTGCAAAGAATACAAGATCCCATCAGGCTGTGTTAATTGAAGATGAGCATGACTAAGGGCTGGGACTGCAGTCACCTCTTTAGCCCTGGAGGGAAGCAGAGAGAGGCTGAGGCCATAAGCACTCCTGGAGCCCTCCCATGCTGCAGTGGTTGTGTTTGACTCTGTGCTGTTTCCCTGGGCAGGTTACACGAGGAAGCACCCGTTCTTTGGTGCTGTCGTGGGCCGTGTTGCCAACAGGATTGCCAATGGGAGCTTCAGCCTGGACGGGAAGAAGTATCAGCTCTTCCTCAACAACGGGCCCAACAGCCTGCACGGAGGAGCCAAGGGATTTGACAAGGTGAAAATGCCAGTGTCCTGCCAGCATACAGCCTGTGGGGTTGTGGCAAGAGGGTGTGATGTCTACAGCCCTGAACCCTGTAGCATTTCCTGGTGGTTACGGAGTTGAGTCGGCTCAGAAAGTGCTGTGAGTGCAGAAGCGGGGAAGTGAGACAGTTCCTGTGAGCTGCTGGCTTGGCTTGGCTTGGCCTGAGTTTGCAGGGCTCACTTATGGCACCCTTGGGTGCCCAGCAGAGGGTTGCAGCAGCCAGTTCTGACAGATTGTTCTGGGCAAGGTGCTGCTTCTGCAGAGCCTGGCTTGGGACACAGCGGTGGGGACCAGCCTGAGGAGCAATGGAGGCTCCAGCTGCACCACCCTGGAGTGTGCCGTGGAGTTGTGCCCAAAGAAAGTTTCCTGGGAACAGTGGTCTTTCCATTTCCAACTGCAGACTCATTTCCACCTGCAGTTTCACGGCTGTTACCTGCCCATAGCTCATCCCAGAGTCAGAAGGACATGAGTGTGCAGAAACTTATCGTTGTTGCTTCCTTGTGACAGCACTCCCAAGTAAGGGGAGAGCAGGGTGGTGCTGCAGGTTCAGTCCTTGCACTGCCCCCTTTGGTGCTGCTTTCATCCTGTGACAGCATCCCCTAGGCTCTCACTCTGACTCACAGCAGTGGGGGATTAGATCAGGCCTGCAAAATGCCCCAGGAGCCAGGAGCACTCTCTCTCCTTCCCAGCCCTCCCCTATGACCTCCTGAGATGAAGTAACCTTTCCCTGGCCCCAGGGCACTCAGCTTTTTCTCTCTCGTCCCAAGAGCTGCTGCTCAAGTCAGGTATTTGTGTACAGATGGTAAGAGCAGTGGAGGACTACTTCTCTTGAAAGCCTTGCTGATAACCCTGCTCAGTTGCAGGGCAGGCTCGGAAGTCTCTGTTTTCCTGAAGCCTTGGGCTTTGTTGGATCAAGTGCATTTGTAACCAGCAAGCAGCTGATCCATTTCCCCCAAAGAGCACATGAATGTGCTGGTGCAGCTGCTTTCGTGGGGTTAACAGGGTTTTCTTGTGGAAGGAATCCAGGCTGATGGGAAAAAAAACAGGGTACCTGAAAAAAAAATCACAATGTGAACTGGCATCAGGTTGGGATGAAATGCTGAGAAGTACTGGGGGTGGCTTGGCTGTTGTACCCCCAGAGAGGACACTTTGGTTGGTTTAAAGTTATTTTATACACCCTGACACCTGTGATCTGGAGCTGCAGACATGCATTTCTCTGTGACAGCACTTTCAGGCTGTCTTCTGCAGGCAGGGGATGTGGTCTCTTCTTCTGCTTCTTCACGTTGCTTGCTGAAGGCTCACCAGCTTGCTGGGGACAAGGCAGTGACATCTCCCAGACAGAGCTTTGTGTCCTCTGGCCCACAGGGCACACTTGGACACCTGCCCGAGAGCCTCTCCAGCCAGGAAACAGTCACTGTTCAGAGACAGTGAGCCCCAACTGGTCAGCCCTGACAAAAACCACACGCTGGCACTTGGCAGTGATTATCTTGGTCATCTTCTGAGCCTTTCCTGATCGTGCAGACATCAGTGCTGTGGTCAGCACGTGGTCTGACGTGAGCAGCTGCCCCCCCACTGCTGGGGGACTTCAGAAGATAATTCTGTTATCTTAGAAAGAAAATACTGGTACCTGTATGTTTCCTGGACTTCAGTAGCTTTTTCTTCAAAGAACTCAGAAAGCAACTCGTATTTTAAAAACCGCAGCATCCTTGCAGCCGTGGGAGCTGCAGTCTGTGCAGGCTGTGCAGGAGGCCCTGCTCTGCAGCCAGGTGTATTTGGCACCCTCAGGTTCTGTGTTTGGTGAAATGCTGGCTTTTGACCAGGTTAGTGATGTCTGTGTAGGACATGAGAGGGAGCAACTCAACAGCGTTATCTGCCCCCTGTTCCTAGATCTGTCCACTTTGATTAGACAGTAACTATTCCTTAGGGAAGTGTGAAGCTCCAGAGAGCCTCTTGTTGCACATCCATCCTCTCAGCATGAGGCCCATGGCCAGGGCCAAACAGGCTGTTTGGGCAGCTCTGCACAGTGTGCTGGCTTGCTTCCCTTGGCAGCATGTTTGGCTCCAAGCAGAGCACTGGTGCTGGTCTCTGGCAGGGAGAAGAGCCGGAGAGGTCCCAGCTCTCTGGATGTGTCTGACAGCACATCTGGTACCATTTAACCCAACCCCAGCCCCTGGGCAGGAGCTCCTGGTGTGTTCTTACACTGTCCCAGCAGCCAGTGTCTGGCTGGCAGCTTGTTGAAGTGGTGCTGCACGTGAGAAGATCCATGGAAAGGGGGTTAAGTCCAGCTTCAGGGCAAAAGTCAAACATGTGGGCTTTCAGGCATAGCATAACACAGGCTGGAACTTGCCTCATTGCCAGATTGCCTCTTTTGTTTGGCTGCTCAGTGGAAAGCTTGTTCCCTGCTGGTGGTCCTGGCTGACCAAGAGCAGGCTGGTGCTTGTGTTTTCTTTGGAAAGGTGGTGGAAAAAGCCACTGTTTCAGTGCAGCATCCCTTGAGCGCCTTCTGTCCTTGTTTTCAGTCCAGCCTGGGGCAGGAGGGAAGGGCACCTGTAGGTTTGTTATCTTCTCGTCTGTCAGAGTCAGGAATAAATGCTTGAGAGATGTTTTGTGTTCAGACATGTGTTTATTAATTCTTATCTATGTTACAATCTCACAAGTTGGGAGTTCAAGCTAAAAAAGTGAAAAATGGCTCTGTCTCTCTACAAGACCTTTTAAGGATAAACTGTCCAATTATGAAATGACACCTAAATTATTTTTACCTTTAACCCAATAACCAACCACCCCTGGCCCAAAATGTGGATTTTTCTACCCAATTACAAAATACCACCCAGACCATGAAGAAGAAGGTGAAAAAGAAGGACTCAGCCTCTGCCCTAAAACCTCCACCTTGCTTTATATCTATTACTGTATTCTAAACCCTTAAACTGTGAGTTTTGCACCCTGTGCTGTCACACACTTCTATCCAAACTGCACCCCCACAATCCCAGTGCTGTCACTCAATTTTGGGAGCCTTTTCCACGGCCTCAGGTCAGTGCAGTGTTTGCTTGGGGGTCAGTGCCTGTGAGCACAGGGAGTCTGGAATTCTCAGTGCCCAGGGTTCCAGCAGGCACTGTGTTCCCATTCCTGTCCCACTGGCCCCGTGCCCCTTGCAGGTTCTCTGGAGCCCCGAGGTGCTCCCGAATGGCGTCCGCTTCTTCCGGCTCAGCCCCGACGGCGAGGAGGGCTACCCTGGGGACCTGAAAGTCTGGGTCACCTACACCCTTAGTGACAAGGAGCTGGCCATCAACTACCAGGCCCAGACCAGCAAGACAACCCCCATCAGCCTGACAAACCACTCCTACTTCAACCTGGCAGGGCAGGTAAAGTGTGGGGAGATGGACTGCAGACTGTGCAGGGGAAGAAAGCCTGGGGACCCACGGGGTGATCACTGGGACCCACGTGCTGGTCTGGGGGCACCACGTGGTTTTGGGGACACAGCAGTGAGGGTTGTCTCTGTGCATCATGGGCTGCATGAGGGAACAGGACTGAATCACGTGGACCTCAGCTGAGGACACATCTCAGGGCTTCTTGAACAGAGATGTCCAGTTGAGAATGTTGACTCTCCTTTAGTGTGTAACTGGGCAGTTTCAATCTCTCTTGGTCTCTTGGGAAGATTATGGAGAAGCTGCAGAGCTGGCATGCCCTGGTGGTGGCCTGGCATTTCTTACTTGGGTTCTGTTGGTATTTCTGAGAGGGTGATGCAGTTGAGATCAGGGCCTGGAGTGGCAGCACCAAAATACCCAGGTCAATATAGGTAGAAGAAACATCATGGAAAGGGGATGTGAGAGAGCCAGGATTGCAGACTAGCAAGGTTGCAGCAGCAGGATGCAGAGGGCTCCCACACACCCATACAGGGATTTATCAACCACATGGACAGTGAATTGCAGCTGTGTTTTAATCTCACAGTTTGTAACTGGGCTTGAGGGGAAAGGATCTGAGAAAGAAAGTGTTGCTTGGCAGAGCCATAGGATAATACAGTGCAGTCACATTGGATGTGAGACAAAGGCCCTTAAAAGTGTTTGTGAGAGACAACCCAGCCCCTCTGAGCAGGAGCTGTGCCCAGGCTGCTGCCCTGAGAATGGCTGTGCAGTTGTTGGTGTTCCCTCTGCTGGTGCTCCCAGAGGTGCAGAAATACCAACACCTGCAGAGTGCAACCCAGGCATGTTCCAGAGGAACAGGAGACCTTTGGGCACAAAATTGCTGCTCAGTTTAGATAGTGACCTGAAGGCTCAGCTTTGAGCCTGCTCCCCTTCCAGCCCAGGAGGTTGCCTGCCAGCATTCCTGAGGCTGTGGAAGAGGAGGAGGAGCACACCCCAGCAGCAGTGCAGATGAGACAGGAGGATGGGTTGCACTTCCCGTTGCTTGTTTCCTTCCCCTTCTCCCTGCTGCTGTGTGCTCAGTCCCCAGCATGTTTTGGCTAGTCAGTCTGCAGGGTGGTAGTGCTCTGTGAGTACAAGTACAGACTGACGGGCTCATCCCTGTGGGATTTACAGCTCCTAGGGCCCGTGAGGGTTTTTGCCTGTGCCAGTACCTTTGTCCTGTGCCCAAGGTCAAGGTGGAACGAGGGCCGGGAGGTGCTCCAGGCACTGCCACATCAGTGGGGCACCACTGTGGGCTGTCACTTCACAGCTGTGCTTAGGGCTGCTTGAACATGGCTGCAACAGGAATCCCAGCATTCCCCATCCTCCTGCAGGGCTCCCGGGATGTCTATGACCACGAGATCTCCATTGAAGCAGATTCCTACCTGCCTGTGGACGACACCAAGATCCCTACTGGTGGGTGTGGCACCAGGTGGAAGTGATCTTTCTGAGCAGTGTTGGTGGGTGTGGGCAGCACACCAGCACCCAGGGGACCCCAGGCACAGCAGAGCCCTCACCTTTGGGTTCAGTCCCACTGCACCTGAGCAGGGTGGGCAGAGCCAGGTGCTGGTAACCGGGTCCATCACCAGCCCCGGGGAGCAGGCAATGGGGCCACAGGCACATGGGATGCGAGGCTGTTATGTGGGTCCATCCAGGAGACAAGCTCCCTGTGGCACCTGGAGGAGTGGCTTCTGCTCAGCCTGGTGTGCCCTGCTTGTGCACAATAGGGGAAGAGCTTAAGGCCATACCCAAGCCAGTGCCCTGCTTCTCCCTGCTGCTTTCACCATGGAGCTGTTTCACATCTTAGCTGTGGCCAGCCTGCTACCCCTGCAGTTCCTTCTTGTGTGGGTAGCCTTAGTCCTGGGGTGAAGATAAGATCTGTGCAATTGTTAGAGACAGACCCCTTGTGTGCAATGCCTGCTGTATTTTATGTAGGTGCCTGAATTGGAACGTTTCATTTTTTTTCAAGGTGTTTATTCTGCCCTCCATGCAGAACCCCTCACCTTTGGGTTGGGGTGACTGTTTTGCACTGTGTTTAGTGTGTCCTGGGGTTGTTTGTGCTGCTTTGTCACAGGACACTGTATGCCCACAGCAGTCTTAACAAGGACAAGAGAGAAATTGCAGGGTTTGTACATGTACAAACTTGGTGCGTTTCCTTGCTCCCTGTCTATGCTTTGTCCCTGCTAAGAACAGCAGTGTCCCCAGGGGCTGCCAGCTGTGCCGTGTGTCCCAACCCAAGCCCCACGGGTTTGCTGGCACGTGGGTGAGTGGCTGAGCCTGCTGTTCCCCTTGCTTAGGGGAGGTGGCTGCTGTGCAGGGCACTGGGTTTGATCTCCGGCAGCCTGTGGAGCTGGGCAAGCATTTGCAGAAGTTTCACCTGGACGGCTTCGACCACAATTTCTGCCTGCGTGAGGGGCAGGGCCGACGCCTTGTGGCCAGGTATGCTGGGGCCGTGGCAGGAGGGCCTGCCCTGGAGCCAGGGGTGCCCATCCGGCCCGGCCCGCGGCATCCTCTGCCGGCATCTCCGCAGGGTGTTCCACCCGCCCACCGGCAGGACCATGGAGGTTCACACCACCCAGCCTGGCGTCCAGTTCTACACCGGGAACAACCTGGACGGCTCCCTGAAGGGCAAAGGTGCTGCCACGTACCCCAAGCACTCGGCTTTCTGCCTGGAAACCCAGAACTGGCCTGATGCTGTTAACAAGGTGAGCTGTCCGTTCCCCTCCCACGGGTTACTTGGGACCTACCCCACCACCCTCCGTGTCTCTGGGGCACTGACCGTGTGCTTGTCAAGGGGACACTGGAGGCACAGGGCACAGTGGCTTTAGACAGGGCTCAGTCAGCACAGCAGGGACTGGCCCAGCTTCCCAAAGGTGTGGGGTCTAGAGCAGATGGCCCCACTGGGGGCTTGCCACATCCTCTTAAATCTGAGTCATTCCTCACGGCCTGATTCATCCAGCAGTAGGACTCACCCACTCAGCCCGCTGGCAAGTGGTGGGTGGTTACACACTGCTGCTGGAAATGGCTGTGGGGAGCTGCGGGAATATGCCTTGGGAAGAACAAAGGGATGCAGCCATGTTTTCTGGTCCCATGGAATGCACTCAGTCACTGATGTGCTGCTGCCTCTCCCCAGCCTCACTTCCCCAGTGTCCTGCTCCATCCGGGTGAGGAATACAACCACACCACGTGGCTCGTGTTCAGCACTGCTTGAGGAGAAGGGCTGCCCACTCCCACCACTGAGAAGGGTAAGTGCCTCCAGCAGCTGAGCCAGAAATCCTGCCAGGTGCCAAACAGAGCTTTCCAACTACCCTGGGTGATGCATCCTCCAGGAGCCTTTTCCCTGTGATTGTCACCTGTGGTTTCTGCTGGCTTTAACTCCTGTCACCACCTGTTGCTGCTCTGGTCTGTGCAAAGCTCTCACACTCTGTCCAGCCTCTCACCCTGGGCACTGGGTTTTGTTTTGGAGTAAAGATGCCAGGGCCATGGCATGTCACAGCTCCAACTACAGCAGGGGAATATCTGGTAATATACATGTGGAACGTGTGGGAAGGCTGATGCAGTTGTGATTGTTACATCTATTTCCATGAAAGTGCTCTGTAAAGGGTGTGCAATGCTCATGAAGGAGACCTCAGCTGCACCTTCCTTGCCCCCCACCTGCAGCCAGCCCATGTGGAGTGTGCACACCCTGCCCCAAGGCACAGGGGCACAGCAGCACAGCCCTGTGTCAGGCTTTTTTCCAACTGCTCACAAACACTGTATGGAATTTATGGTTAAATCCCACCAGCTCAGGCCAGAGCTCCATTTTGGACAGCACAGCAGCACACATGCCACCCTTGTCACTGCTCCCCCTCTGCACATGACAAGTGCTGGCTGTCCTTTGGAGTGGCTGTCCACACCAGCACAGCCCTGCTCCTTGCTCAGGTTCTCACATCTGGGTTTAGAGCCCCCCTAGAGAAACCCTGGGCTCTTCTGTTCAGTCTTCAGTGTCTCTGGGTACTGAAAAACAGGTACTAGTAGAGCTGTCATGTTTGCAGGTTTATTGTGGAGCAATAAATATTGTGGTTTGCCTTGAGAGTACAGAAAAGAAAAGGTGATGAAATTCCAGAGCAGTGGCATACGTGTGCCTCTCACCAGGTACACAGTGCACAACCAGTAAAATACTCCAAACACGTATCACAGGCTTCAGGCATGTGGGCTAAACGACTGCAGGGTAACATTTGTGCCAGCCCTGCTCTCCCACTGTGGCAGCAGTGGGATTTGGTATGGCCAGAATCCACCTGGAACACCACTGGCCATGGTGAGCCCCAGCGAGGACCAGGCACAAAGGCCAGAGGATGCTGCAGCAGGAGAGCACCTTCAGGATCTGGACTGTTGACTCAGCCACTGGAAAAGCTCCATGCAGTCATTAGTAACAGGAAATCTGTTTCTTGAAAACCATGCATTACCCCCAGCTGTAACAAAGTTCATCTTTTAATTTTATTTAAGCTGTGCTGTGGTTTACACAGTGGAAGCAAAATGCCATGATAGATTTCATTGGAAGGACAAACAGGCCTGGCTTTCCATTTCAGTGATTACTTGCGGCTGAAACTGGCCTTTATTTCTGCTAGATAGTCAGTCTCATCAAAAAGAAAAGATGCTTTTCTCCCCTCTGCCTACCAGTTTTTTGCTCACAGTCCAGCACTGTTGCCAGTCCTTTGCTGTGATCTGTGTTGAAGTGCTTTACCATGCAATTCCTTCATACAGAATGAGGACAGTTTGACACACCTATACACAAATGACTCCTGCAGGTTGTGCATTTGCTGTAAGAAGTTGGCATCATTCAACAAAATCATCTCCAGGATACGGGCTGCTTTACAACCATACCAGTTTCTGTGACGCAGGACAGAACTCCTGAGGGCAGCTGAGAATCTTTCGTTTTAAGGATCTTCCCTCATAAAAAAGGAAAACACATCTTGAGATATTTTAAGAAGTTTTCTTTATATCAATAGCCTAAGGAACTAAAAAATGCAACAAGTAGCAATTGTCAAGTGATTAATGTTTTCTATTACCTTTAGAGGTTTCTGCAGATGTTATTTGCTTAAAAGATGTGTTTTGGAGGAAAGTTTATCCTTGGATTTTTGGGGCATCTGGTATCAACAGTCAAACACCAGAGAATGAGCTTTCAGAAAAAGCAGATCAGCCAGAAAAATGAATGCCCACTAAATATCAAGAAATGAAAAGGGCATATGCAAATTTTTATCCAGACAGAGATGGATTTTAAATTCCATTTCAAGGACAGCAGGAACCGATCCTTTCACCAAAGACCATTCAACAGTAGATGTGAAAAGTGACTACTTGACAAGACACCAGCTGGGATTAGTGAGTCCCATTTTAGACATTTCTCATCCACATGGCACACAGCTAAAATTACCCAAACGTTAACAGAAGCAGCAGGGTTACTACAGAGGAGTTTTAGTTAAAAATACACAGTTTATTTCAATGTGCCAATAAAAAAGTCCCACATTTTCATCAGGGGAAGTTAATTCATACAATAAAAAGAGACCTGTGCTAGTCTATTGGTGTGACTAACTCAGAAGACCCAGATCATGCCAAATTTTAGTTGATATACTCTCCTATCTACATTCTTACATTTACAAAGACACCACAAAATCCCTTATAATAATGTAAGCAAAATAACTTTCTTCCTAAAAGATTAACTTCATAACTTTAATCCATTCTTTCAGGACTTGCACTTCGTTGAGGGCTTCCTGATGGTGAACGGCTGAAAGGAAAAGAATCCACAATTAACATTTCAGTAGTTGCTTAGGAATCACAAACACAGGAAAAAGCAAATTGAGTATACCCAGACTCTGGGTCCTTTTAAATAACCAATCACTACTGACTAAAGTTAACGGGTTGATGATTTGGATACAACACTTTTTTTCTTTACTGTTATTTTTGAAAGGAGATCACTGTAAGGCTTTCTAAAGGGTGTTATTTATAGTGACCTCCAAAGGGGCAAGACACTTCTTCACTGTTCTGATACAGCAGCTTGTCAAAACCTATCATGGTGATCACTCAGCATTTATGAGCACTTATTCATGCCCCAGTGATTGTTTGACACTGAAGTTGTAAAAATTAACTATTAAAGAATTCAAATTAGGGAAAAAGTGCTGCTGATTCTGTCACTACACATATTCTACACATTACTCTGTGCACACACAGAGAGAGGAAACTATTTATTGACTTACTGGGAAAGAAAAAAATAACAGCAGTGAACATAACAGGCTTGATTTTCCATTCCTGACTGCTGTGCCAGGTTACTCCACTAGACCTTCCCCAATGTCAACATAGCCTTTAGTGAGACTGAAAGCTGATTTCCTACATTTATTCTATGCTTTAAGCTCATCAGTCTCTGTACAATAAAACTGCCAGTGAACCAAAAGGAACAGGGCAGCAGACATGGACAAGACACTGCTACATAACCCTGAGGATTTATCACCACATACACATATTACCATACAGAAAGCCACAACCACAACATTACTGCTGTGAAAGAGATCTCAGCAAAATACCTTTCCAGAACTTTCCTACAAGCAGTCAAACTCCCCAGCAGAGATCACTGCAGACACCAAAATGCCAGCTCTATGGAGTCTGTGCTATTAGCAGGGAGACCAACCTACCTTCTCTTTGGAGATGGTGACCGGGACTTGGACCGGCTGTCAAAACAGAACAGCACCAAGGCAGCTTTAATGTCAAACGTGACTTTTATGTTTAAAAAACCCCAGCCTATCAGGAAGTAAATTATAGGAATCTAGCCAGAAGGTCTTTCCAATGGTAGTTTTCAGATCAGCTTTTATTCTGACAGGGATTCTCCGTTCATTTAGTGTGGAGATGCATTTTAAGCAACTTTCTTCAGCAGACAAAACAGAAAACCAAGGGGTGGTACGAAGGTGAGGCTTTGAGAAAAGCAACATCACCAGACTGCTCTTTTATGAAAAGCATTATCAAAGCTCAAGTTCTTCATCTGATGGACAGAAAAATGTAACAGAACTGAGCACAAAGGCACAAGAAATTAGTACTGTGTTGGAAACTACAAAGAGTTAATGAAAACCAAGAGACAGGCAAGGAACACATTCCAAGAGCTGCAGAGGAAATGTTATCATTTCTGTCATATCAGAAAGAGATTAGCTGGGGACCCATGTTTGGGGGATATTTTTCTGAAGGATCAGGCTCTGTTAATCATGCAAACCTAAATCTGAGATACTACTGCAGGCTCTGTGTGTGCATGCTCACCTCTTAGCTGGAGAGCCAGACTTTGATCTGCCATGAGACCTAGACCTGCAAGAAAAAACACAGCTCAGCAGGGAAACTGAGAGCATGCAGGTTCTCACATCTGGGACAGCAGGATTCACACTCAGTGGATGAGTGCTGCCATGCAAGTTTCCAGGGTTTCCACAGAAGTCTTTTTACATGCATGCTGCACATGTTGCTCTGTACTTTGGTCCCCAGCTGGTGACCAGTGTTTGCTGATGCAGGCGGCAGGAACACAGGAACAACCCAAATCCTGACCAGCATTTTCACAGAGCTAATTAAAGGCCATGCTCTGAACCTGCAGGTTTTATTAGACTTGAGTGACGCCTGCCACTGCAGTTGCAAACAGCTCATTCCTACAAGTGTCTTCTCTGTGCAGTTCATCCATTTTATCCACTTGCTTCAAGTTTTTAATGTTTGAACTTAACCCTTATGAAAAAAAAAATGTGGAAAACATCCACCTTTGAGACTGCTGCACCACAGGAACACTATGCTGCCTGAAAGCCTCACTGAAATTTTGAGGTCCCCCAAGAAGTGTTCTATATTCCACATCCAAGGCCTTCCACAACAATTTCCAGATGTGTCTTGTGACACTGTCCAACCAGCAAATGTCATGCACTCATTTAGTATATGAACCCAGAGCCTGTCTCTGGATGCAATGCATTCCTTGGACTCTTCTGTAAAGAAATCATCTTTCAATTGCATAAGCACAATTCTTTTGCCACTTCTGCCTAGTTGTACATCTGTAACTTCCAGTATCTCAGTCACTTAATCCCTACTTACAATGGAAAGTGTCACACAATAGACTGGAGATGTCACTACAATTATCCTTCACCCTGCAGAAAACCAGCCTGGTACAAAAAAGAGAAAACTGGTGGTAAAATCAAGATGTTCTCCTCCCTGGGAGTCTGCTGACTGTAGCTGTTTCCTGCTCATCACTGACAGTGAGCAGTGATGAGCCATGATTAAGTCATGTTGGAACAACCAGTACTAAGATTCAGCATGGTTTAGCCACAGGTAGATCCTATCAGAGAAAGGCACTGCTCTACTGCTGCCCTGGGCAACCTTTTCTCTTTACCAACTTCTGGAGCATTTGTGTAAGTTTCTGCTCTTAATTAAACCATCCAGTCTTCATCCCTCCCTTAAAACTCCCATCATTGCTGTTCATCCTCAGAAAATGCCACCTTCAGCTGTGGGCTTTTCTACCTGCTCCCTTTAGCTGGAGCTATCCTGTATCTTCCTGTGTTTCCTCATGGTTCACTGTTCCTTGTTTCAAAGGGCAGCCATTAAAACCAGCACAGCAGGCAGGGGACAGGCTGGGCCATGAGCAATTCCATATCCAGAGCAGAATTTCCACTTACTCTTGTTGAGACACCCAGTTAGCCCCGCTGCCAGGACAAGGCTCCATGAAGCACAGGCTTCAGGTAAAGTTTAAGGGAACAAAGAGCATCCTGTGTTCCTTCCTTTAAAATCTGTTACTCCTGTGACATGTTTATTGGTACAAAATAATTCTGACAGGTGCTCATCTCAAATTAAAATCAGCTCCTGCAGATGGACACTGATGTTCAACAGAGCTGGAACTGCAGCTGTAACACTCAGAACACCAGCAAGCCCTTCAAGACTTGCCTGGCTGCAGACAATAAAGCATTAACACACTACTGGAAGGGCATCCTGCTTCCTCTGAAAAACTATGGGAAGAATCCACAATCTACACAAAGAAAAAGGAACTTTTGAGATTCACTCTACATTTGTTAGTGTTAATGCAACCTGATCAAACCAGTATTTGTGATGTCTGCTGGGACCTAGATGTTAGTGGTGTGCAAAAGAATAAAAGAGAGGAAGAACAATCTTCTGCACTGCTTTTTAAAACTACAGACCCGTAAGTCAGTGGAGGGAAAACACATCTTTTCCTGGAAAAAAACCTCAACAATTGTTAGAGAGCCTAAGGAGAGTTTTCAGCAACTTTTACCAGCTATCTCCAGTCACATACCTGCTTCGGGGCCATGTAACTGATCTGGATCTAGATCTGGATCTTGATCTAGACCTGAAATAAAAGAATGAGATAAATTAAAAAGAAGTAAGCTCAAGCAGAAGTGATGACAATTACAGCACTATATAAATGAATGTCTACACGACAACTTACATGACCTACATGATCATAGACCTACAAGATCATTAAACATTTTAGACAAAGAAATTCAATCATGGAAGATGCCACTGTTTCAAAGTAAGGTCTGAGAAGTCCTTAGCACGCCTGTGAATTTAACCAGGATTATCAGAAACTTTTTAAAGCATGCTGACTTCTTGAGGCCAGCATCCCAGCATCGTTTGGAATCTAATTAAAACAAGAAAACACCAACAACCGTAGATGATGCAGTCTTGAAAAAATCAGCACTAATTACCTCGATCTCTTCAAGGAACCCGAGCGGGACCGGCGGGGAGACACGGATCTAGACCTACGAGGAGACATGGACCTGGACCTGCGGTAGGAAGCTGACCTGGACCTGCAAGGAAAGCAATTCCAACAGTTGAACAAATGTAGCTTTTTCTGGCAAAAGAAGGCAACAGGAATAAGAGACAAACTTAAACACACCTCCTACCACGGCTGCGACTGCGTGACCGCGAGTACCTTCTTCCTCGGGACCTCGAGCGGGATCTAGACCGGGACCTGGGTTTAGGTTAGAAAAGGCAGGTATCAGCACACAGCTGCAGTGACCAGCGCATCTGAGGCCCTGCTGAAGTCAAAACTTCTTTCAGACAACTAAA
>VYXD01014767.1:151266-175479 GCA_013397195.1 Hylia prasina | reverse complement strand
GAAAGGGATCGTTCCCTCGGGCGGCCGCTGGGAGAGGCGGTGGCGGCGGGGAGGGACGGAGGGGAAGGCCGGGGGCGCCCGGCCGCGGGGTCTGTGCGGGGCGGGCGCGGCCCGGCGGGAGCGCTCTAAGATGGACGCGGTGTCAAAGATGGCGGCGGGGAGGGGAGGCCGCGCGCGAGGCACTGACATGGCGGCCGCGTGTCCCCGCAGAGACCAAGGTGTACGTGGGCAACCTGGGCACGGGCGCCGGTAAAGGCGAGCTGGAGAGAGCCTTCAGCTACTACGGACCGCTGAGAACCGTGTGGATCGCCAGGAACCCGCCGGGGTTCGCCTTCGTGGAGTTCGAAGACCCCCGGGATGCTGAGGATGCTGTGCTTGGCCTCGATGGGAAGTACGTGCGTGCCCGGAACTCCTTGGAGGGCCGCAGCCCTCGATCTCCGTACCCCACACCAATCGTGGATTTCTCATGTTGTTTGCTTGAGCGCATCAGAGGAAATATTCTTTGGGCTAACAGCTGCGGTGTCTTACAGGATAATATGCGGCTCCAGGGTGAGAGTGGAAGTATCCACCGGGATGCCGCGCCGCTCCCGCTACGACCGGCCCCCCGCCCGGCGCCCCTTCGACCCCAACGACAGATGTTACGAGTGTGGTGAGAAAGGCCACTATGCCTATGACTGTCACCGCTATAGCCGCCGAAGGAGGAGCAGGTACGTGCGGGGCCGGGGCGGCCGCCTTGCTTCGCCAGCTCGCTGCTTTTGTGTAGTTCTTGTTAGCAAAGAACACAATGTTACACCAGTTTTAACTCTAATTGTCGTAAGTCAACAGGTGTATATCACAAATTTTTTTTTGCTAATACATATAAAATGTTACTATCTTAATAATCAACCTGGTCAAAACCTTTCAGGTTTCTTCGTTTGAGTCAGTCGCCTTGATTCAGAATGTCACGAGCCTTAAGATTTCATGCTGAGGCGCCTTGCAAATCCGACACTTAAGATCCTCCTAGACCTTGAGGTGATCAGCATAAGAGGCCAGATCCCCTCGAGCCATCTACACGTAGCTTCACCTTATTCTTTAAGGGCAGAAAATTTGAGACGGTGACCGCCGTAACAGTAAATTTGGCTTTCAATTGGGGCCCCCCTCCGGTTTAGAAAGAGGAACACCAGATTGACCACATTCCCACCTAGAAAAATCTTCTTGCGTCAATCAAGCCTCACCCTGGCTCATTGGGCTGTCAGTTTGATCGTCGTTAGATTGAAGAGAACTCCTACCTAGATGCAGCGCTCGCCTATAGATACTTCTAGATCGTCTAGATCTGCTAGACCTTGGGCCAAAGAGGGTCGACCTGCAAACTTGCAAGGTTTATTTTAAATACGCATTACAGTGTTTTCTATTCTAATGTAATTCTGCAATGTAATTCAGCTTTAACATTTTTCTAGGTAGTAAAAATGCTCAAGACAAGTAGGCCCAGACATTTTTCCAACTGACAGATGCTAGTGGTGTGTTTTTGTTGTTTTGTTTGGTTTGGTTTTTGGTTTTTTCTTTTTTTACTTTATTTTTAAATTCTCTTTTTAGTTGTCTGAAAAAAGTTTTGACTTCAGCAGGGCCTCAGATGCGCTGGTCACTGCAGCTGTGTGCTGATACCTGCCTTTTCTAACCTAAACCCAGGTCCCGGTCTAGATCCCGCTCGAGGTCCCGAGGAAGAAGGTACTCGCGGTCACGCAGTCGCAGCCGTGGTAGGAGGTAGGGCTCTGCCTTCTGTGTTTTCATGCCCACTCTTCCCTCTGGGGGCCTCTCCTTCCTTTTCTGTAGTCCTTGTGAAAAGCACCTTGCAGTGACGGGTTGGTTTGCCCTGTGTTTTGTAGATCCCGGTCAGCTTCCTACCGCAGGTCCCGGTCCATGTCTCCTCGCAGATACAGATCGTTCTCACCCCGCAGGTCCCGCTCGGGTTCTATAAGGAGATCGAGGTATGTGCTTGCTGGTAAAGCCACAGCACTGTTGGAGGGCATGTAACTTGGAGCTGAAATATAAAGTGTCTATATATACACCACATGTAATGTAATCAGTAAGTTTGTTTTGCAGTCCATATGTTGCTGGGAACCTTTGTGGTGTTATCTGCATAAGAGCTACTCTGCATTCTTTGTTAAAAATTTAAGTGTGTAATTTTGAACTGCTGTGAGATTTTATTTTTCTTTGTATCCTTGTACCAAAGTTACAGCCTTGCTCTATGGTTAAGGTTTCCAAATTCAGCTCCAGGTGTACAGGGTGTAATTGCTTAGTCCAGTCAATGGGAATCATTTTACATGCATGGCAGTGCTGACCAAAGGTGCTGCAGCCACTTAATAAAGAAAATTACTTCTGCAAACCAACAGTCCAACAAAGTCCAGTCTTCTGAGATTTCCATTTACAATGACTGGTTTCTGTCTCACCTGGATGAAGCATGTGATTTCACTGGGGTTTTTTTCCCAGATCTAGGTCCAGGTCACGCTCCAGGTCTCGATCTGTTGTATGGCCTCGAAGCAGGTGAGACACTTGTTCACTGGTTTTAATTCAAACCAGTCATGGTTTGGGTGCATTGTTTGATTGTGGTGATGTGTTGTTTCTCTGTTTGTTTGTTTGTTGGGGTTTTTTCCCCCCCCTTCCCTGGGGGAGTTTGTCTGGAAGCACTCAAAGGCTGGCCAGCAGAGCAATATTTGCACTTAATAATTTATGCCTTTTCACAGACAAAAGCAGTGGTGTACAATTTAAGGTCTGTGAATTTTTAAAAACAATTCTTAGGTGTGTAGTAAATTGAGGATGGTTTTGTGTGCTGTGCTGCCTTTTACTTAGCAGTGGAAGAGATGCTCATGCTGCTGAGTACCAGCTCTGGGTGGCTGTGAGCATTCCCATCTTCAGTAACTGTGATCCAGTAAAAAGTTCCTTGTTATGGGGGGCAAATGGGACAGACAGTGGCTCAGGACAGTGACCAGGAAGGTTTCAAAGCAGTGGCACCTAACACTTTGTTTAACATGTGCCAGCAGTGTCCCTGTAGAATTTCTGTGAGGTAGTAGGCCAGGTCAAAGTGAATCTTGATTACCCTTCAGAAACAGCTGTGTGCAGAAATAGAGTAAAAGTGTTTTGCTTTTTTGGCCAAGCCTGAACAGAGCATTCTAATGTCAAGTGATAGCCTAAATGCTGACCCTCTAGGAACACATATTTTTTAAGTAACATCAAATATTTGAGTTGATAAAGTAACATAATAAATGTGGGAGGAAAGTGTCACTGTAGATTCAAGTAAATTTTAATACCTGAAATAAATTGGGAATAGTTTACTCATTACTGGTGCAAAATCTATATTATGCTTGAATAGAATTGGCATTGGGAACTTGAGCTCAAGAATGCACCAGCTCTTCAGCACACGTTTACTTGTGGCCGATTGCAGGCTCTTAATGTGCTGTTAAAATACTTTCTAAGCTGACACTTGAAACTGTTCTTCCCTTTCTAGAAGGGATACTTGCAGGTAGGAAACAAGCGTGGCAGTCTGTTGTGGTGTTGGTGGCAGTGGCAGCCGGAGCTTTGCTGGGGAGCTTCCTGTGCTTGAGCTGTGCCTCTGAGCAGTGGGCTCTCTGCAGCAGGAGCTGAAGGATTCCCTGGGAAGGCCCCAGGGGAGGCTGGTGCTGCTGCCCGGGGTGGATTTGCTCTTGCTGGTGTAGCTAACTCGATGTGTGTGCATGCCCACTGGCTGCTTTGCTGAGCTTTATTTCTCTCCTGTTGTAGGTCTGAGTCTCATGGTAGATCTAAATCTGGCTTACCTGCTAAAAGGTGAGCGTTCAAATACAAGTACCACTCAGTTGGTTTTTGGTTTGGTTGGTGGGGGTTTTTGTGGGGTTCTTTGGTTTTTCCCTCCTGATTCAAAATGTCTGGACCAGTATTTCAGTTGTAGGGTTGGGTTTTTTTTGCTTTTCGTAGCTGATTGCTACGAAATTGATTAAAAACATTTTTCATACATTATGGGGTTTTTCTAACACCTGTTTTTTTGTGGGACAAGAGGCAATTGTTCCAGCATTTTGCATACAGATGTTTTTCACTTGCCATCACAAAAAAAAATATTTTTGGCAGGATTTGGGGCGTATTTTCTCCTACCTTCTCAAATGTCTGTAGTTCTCCCTCTCCCTGACTCTGCTCGATTCACTGCTCCTGCTTTGCAGGTTACTGTCACTTGCAGCAGCTCTGAAGCTGTGTGTTGCTCTTCTCCCCAGGGCTTCAGCATTTTTCCTTCTCACCTGCAGCTTCTCGCTTGAAGTAACTGGGTACACTTGGTACCAGCAGTGTCAGTGCATTTAACAGCATCAAATTGTTCTGGTTTTAAAGGTCAGAAGTGGTTACTGAGAGCACCCACGTGTACCAGCCACACTGATTGTTTGTTTGTGTTTGTTTGTTTTTAAACAGCCGCTCAAAGTCCAGATCACCATCTCCAAAGAGAAGGTAGGAATGTCTCAGATCTGGAGTCTGGCCTATGGTTCAATAGCACTTGAGCTGCAGCAGTTCCTAGAGAAGTTAATTGGGGCAAGGAGAAAAGCTCAGCTTTTTTACTCACCTAAATCTGTGAACTAGGAGAAGAAGAATTGTTTGTGGGCATTTAATGCTGCTGGTAGTCAGAATGTCATGATAGAAAACTCCTAAGGAAACCTGCTTTAATGAAGTGTTTCTGAGGAATTTAGAGTCTAGGGAACAAGTGGGTAATGTAAGATGTGGTGTAGGATTAAATTCCTGCTGGTGACTCCTGCAGGCTCAGGAGTTGCACAGCTGCCAGGCTGTGCTCTGCTCCATCTAGGAAGAAGTTTTCCTGTACTAGCAGAGAAGTATGTGCTGGAATTGAGATCTCCGAGCAGGCTTGATGTGTTTAAGCCTTCAAGCTTAAAGCAGTTTCTAAGTTAAAGTGTAAAATAAACCACTTTCATTATTTGAGAACTGTAAATGAAATAGGGGCAGAACTCCAGAGGAAGCCTGGGGTAGCATGCACAGTTTCTGTTGGTTTGGCTGTAGGAGTTACTCTTAATGGGTTGTTGTCTTTTTCTCCTTTCAGTCACTCACCATCAGGAAGCCCTTGAAGGAATGAAAGTCCTAAAAGAATGAGTTCAAGATTAAGAAGTTTAGTAAAAAATTATTTTGTTTACATGATAAGGGATTTTGTGATGTAAGGGCTTAGTCGTAGAAGGCTGTTTCTATTGACTAGCAATTGGCATGAATCTCTATCTTCTAAAAGTCTTGTTAGCAGACTAATACAAAACTCCTCTGTTGTGTTTGTGTTCTGTGATCTGAAAGTGTTGGGCTTTTTTTTTTTATTGGTGCATTGCAATAAACTGCATTTCTAACTAAGAAATCAGTTGTGATAACCCTGCTGTTGATATTTGGGAGGGGGAAGCAGAGGCAGTGTGTCCCTAGAAACAGCAAACAGGCTGGGACAGGCAGGTGTGTGCCTGCTGCATCCCAGGTGTCTGTTGTGTACATACATGTCTGTAGACCTGTTTTAGGAAATATGAGGGGTTTTGTGGAGATCACAGGCCCTAAGCACAACCTGCAGGTTCCAGGAGCAGGATCTGTGGGGAACTGAGAGCACAAGTTCCTCCTGTGTGCCCCTGGCTGGCTGGTTCCATCCTGGCAGTGAAGTGCCCGGGGAAGGGCCTTGCTGCTGGGCTGATCCCTGCTTGCTTTGGGAAGCCATCCCCATCTGCCCATGGACAGGTTACTGAATGAATGAAATAGTGCAGGATCTTTGCCAGTTTGATGTCTCTTTATAATGGCTGTTACCAGAGTGCCAGGTAGTTTTGGGAACGTTAGGCAGGACAGCATCCTGCTTTCCCAGAGTGCCTGAACACCTGCCTGCCCAAGGGGAGTGGGGAATGAATTCCTCACTTTGCTGTGCCTGTACACAGCTTTGCTGTTGTTCTGTTGAAACTGTCTGTATCTCCGTGTGTGCATTTTCTCCTCCCTCCTGCCAGTAGCAGGTCCTGGAGGGGGGATGGAGGAGGGAGTGGAGCCAGCTGGGGCTGATCCATCCCAGCAGAGCTGCAGTGCCACTCCCTGCACAGGGATGGTGCTCTGGGTGTTGCTGTCACCGAGCTGTGCTCCCTGTTCTCCAGTGCCCCTCACTGCTGAGGCTGGAGGTGCTGGAGGCAGTGCTCCCTCTGCTGCTCCTGGGAAAGGTGACAGCCCAGTGCTGTCCCTTAGGGCACTTGGTTTGAGCAGCTGGGCTGCAGCAGGGCCCAGCACTGAATTAAGCAAGGCCAAAGGGAGGAAATAATGATTTGTTACTGCTGCAGCATTTTACCACACACCAGAGCAGCCCAGGCCCCAGAGCAGGAGTTGGGCTGAAAGCTTCCCAAAGTGGGACTTTGTTCCAGCTGTGCAGGGTGGCAGCAGCACTGTCCCCTACCACCACACCTTAGCAATGGCCTCTGCCCAAGAATTCATTTTAATGCACTACAGCAGTCCCATGTCAGCTGTTTTACTTCTTCCCAGTGCAGGAAGGGCTGGAACAGCCTCCCTTTCAGGGAAGATGTCCACACTGTCCTGGAGTTTTACCCTGTCACTGTTGTGACAGCTAGAATTACAAAAGAAAGGGCAAATAAAATCAGGCCTGCTCTATTAAATGAACAGCTGGCTGTCATCTCTTCAAAGTGTAGTGAAGCAACTTGCAAGATCCCATGCAAAAACAATCTTGGTATGAAAGGTTCCTTAACACAACAGCCTAGTCTGGGGTTGAAAAACAAATGCATCTTTGTGAACAATAACATCTGTTCCATGAGAACCCACCCAGGAACAGTGCAAACAACCTGAACCTTATCATGTACACAAAAATCACCTTCTGACCAGAAAATGAAACAGCAAGAAAACTACCACCCAGTAAGTGCTGCACAGGAGGTCTGTGAAAACTGTATAAAAGAAGTGATGTGAATAAAGAATTGGCTTTTCCTGCATGAAGAAAATGGAGTCTCAGTTCACTTACTACAACGTGTCACCACAGCAACCTGGACTGATCCAACACCACACTGACTCAGCCAGCACATCTCACACAGCATCTGCTCTGAATTTCAGAACCTCTTGACACAAATCAAAAGGTGCTCACTTGTACAAGGGCTTTGGGTTGAACTGTAAACAGAGGATCTCTGCTCAGCCAAAACGGCCTCAGTAAAGTCTCTGTCAAAATGTAGAAGTGAGTTTAAACCAATATGGGAGCAGCTCCCTATGTCACATAAGCTGGCTAGCAGGTGTTTGTGTGACCAGAATTCAGGATTGCCAGGGTATAGTCCCATAAAAAACACTCAGAGGTTTCTATTCCTTCTGAAGAGTTGCCATTTTCCCATTTCCCAGAGTCTGCTGTAAGCCGCCTTAATTTCAACAAGCGAGCAAACAAAAAACCCAAACTCGACAGTACAGTTGCCAACCTTTTCTTCCAGAGGTCAGTGTCACGTCTGGGACCAATAAATGCATCAGGACAACGATGTTACTTGGTGTGTCCTCAGGCAGGGGCCACGGGTGATTCTTTACACAAAGCTGTTCTGGCATCACTGCGTGGTCACAAGCTTGACAATCATCCCGATGATCCGAGAGCCACGGGGGCACATGCACAAATCCATGCTGGGATTCTTGATTTTATCCTGCAGCAGCTGGTCCAGCTCACAGCGCAGCTCCTTCACCAGCTCAGCCACCTAAGGCACGGTAAAACAGAGCTGAGGGTGAGGCTCATCTGCAGCTGGGCTCTGCAGCTCTGCCAGGCCCACCCTGGGCTCACCTGGTGAGAGGCAGCCACGAAGCGGATCCAGCCGTCGTCCAGGGAGATGACAAAGTCCCCCTTGAGCAGCTGCATGTGCACCTGGCCGCCCCCCAGCAGCACCAGCGGGTACACGGACACCATGCTGCAGTCCCGGATGAACACGCGGCTCGTCTTGATCTTCTCGTGGTACACCAGGTACGGGCTCTCAAAGTGCCTGGTCTGGGACAGGGACACAGCTCAGGGGACACTGCTCCTCCTGCCTCTGCAGAGAGCAGCAAATGTGCCCAAAGTGCACCTGCAGCACTACCAGACCCCCNGTCTGCAGCTGCAGAGAGCAGCAAGTGTGCCCAAGTGCAGCCTCCTCTGCCTTGTCTGCAGCTGCAGAGAGCAGCAAGTGTGCCCAAGTGCAGCCTCCTCTGCCTTGTCTGCAGCTGCAGAGAGCAGCAAGTGTGCCAAAGTGCAGCCTCCTCTGCCTTGTCTGCAGCTGCAGAGAGCAGCAAGTGTGCCAAAGTGCAGCCTCGTCTGCAGCAAATGTGCCCAAAGTGCACCTGCAGCACTACCAGACCCCCCCTGACCCCTAAGAGCTGCCAACAACTATTGGCAGGAGTTTAACTCTGTGCCCAAGAGGACACTCCTAACTCAGGAATGCACCATTATTTACAATCCTAGCACAGGATTGTAAATCGTGAAGATTTTTTTATTTTCAAGGTCAGCACTGTAATTTTAAAAACACAAGCAAAGGTGATTTCTTTTATAAAAAAAGAGCATGCTTTGCAGAAAAAATAGCATCCTCACCTGATAATTCACAGAAGAAGGATGAATATGCACATAACCATCATTTTTAGTGACAAACTTCAGCTCTTCTGCTTTTGGTTGCATTTTAACTGCTCCTGTACTGGTCTTCTGGTATTTACCCTCCGGCTTTTTCACCTGTAAGGTAAGAAAAAAAGGTTATAAAAATCTGCTGCACAAGAAGACCTTTTAACTTTACGTTTTAAATTTTTCAAAACCAGAAATTCTGTTGTAGCAACATGTCAAGTCACTGGAGACAGGTATTACACTCCGGGTGCTGTCTAACCCTGACTTCCTCTGTAACCTCAGCCTTCTAAGAAGGTGTTATTTTAAGTGGCTTCTTAACATTTGCTGCTGGCTTCTGTGTGACACTGCAATCAGCCTGCAGGAACAGCAGCAGTCTCAGGCAATACAAACTCCAGTCTCTGACACCACAAGCACCAAACCTTGGCACCCCAAACTAGGCTCAAGGCTGCCACACTGAGCCCAAATGAAAGCAGGCTGTGTGGATATGCTAGGCAGAAAAAGGAAAAATGAAAAAGCATTCTTTTACCTGGACAACATTGGGATACAGTGCAGCACACAGCATAGCTGAGATCAGCTTGATGTTCTCTGCATTTGAATTTGCCTGTGAAATCAGTAGGGGATTGTTAGGGATCCTACAGTTCAGTGTGTAAAGGTAAAGCCCTGCTCTAGGAATGACTGAATTCCTGACACTGGGTCACCTTTATAGCTGCTCTCCTGTGCTTTATAGAGGACAAGTGACTGCTCCTGCAGCCACAGGCTGGACTGGGCTCTGTTTCCCCCCACTGTCAATGGAACAAACTGGCCACCACTATCCTGGTGCCCAGCTGAATTGCCCTCTGACATCTGGCTACCAGGTGGTTTGCACCCTACAGAAAGCAAGCACAAGCTGTCCCAAAGCACAGGAAAATCCTACAGCTTCCAAACCCTGATCACCCTGACCATCCTGTAACCCCAGGAGATCTCTGCCCTCAGTCTTTCTGGAGACTGCCCACATGAAAAGCTGCAGCAGCACTGTGAAGCACTGGTGAAATGCTGTGAATTACCTCCTCTCCTGTGGCATCCAACACGCCATCGCCTCCTTGGCACCACTTCTTCTCAATATCCCTGGCTCTCAATCCCTCCTTCACAAAGCCAATGTCAGAGAGCAGCTCTGCAAACTGCCTCTTCAGACTGGCAATTTCCTGCAACAGACAGAGCCCCAGTGGCTTATTTCTGTAAAAAGGATTCTGCCAGTCCCCGTGCCTGGCCACACACACTGACCCACCTGAAGAACTCTTCCTGACAGAAAGTTCTCCCTGCAGTAGTTGTAGCTTGCTTGAGAGCCCTCTTTGATGCTTAAACGCCAGCCCTGATTGAGAGCATGGGAGGAGGCCTTCAATAAAATATTTCTGCTTGCATTTCAAACACAAAACTCCAAGAGAGGTTACTGAGTTTTAACTCACCTTATAGGCCTGGAGGAGAGCCAGGTAGTCACTGTTCCCTACTGCAAACTCCAGCTTCTTTTTGTTTGCTTCTTCCCTTTTATCCCATGGTGACACCTAGACAGGCAGTAACAGGTTAGTGTGTTCTTCCTCTCACCACTTGGATGAGCCATTCTAGAGCTACATGACACATTCTCTTTGGTATTTTCTCAGCAGCTCACAGGTCAGAATGTAAATTTTCCCTGTGGGTCAAGAAAATTTAAGGCGTTCAAAAGAGCACCTGATTCAAAAAGCCAAAGTGACAGTGAAGACACAAATGGAGATCCAAACTGACCTCAGCACTCACAGCTCAGATGTGTCAGTTCCATCATCACTGTTGCACACTCTATATTACCAGTAATTTTCACACCAAATTAAGACAAAATGTGTGCACTTCTTAGCTAAAAATCAAAAATAATGTTCATTGTTTCTACTGTATATAAATGCCACTCTTGCTGCTACCACACGGTTTTGAACTTCTGCTTATAACTGGACTGTTTCAACAAGCACTGCATTAACACATAAACAATGTGGGCTAAAAAGAATTCAAATACTCCAGTGTAGTGTGCTGCAAGTCACAACAGCATTTTGCTGCTGCACAAAACCACAGCCCCGGGGTCAAAAGCACTTACAAAAGGTGACTTAAAGGCCAGGCTGGCTGCTATGGTCAGCGCAGGATCCAGGCAGCGGAAGATGGTGCCAAAGAGCATGAGCTTGCCAATCCTGACATCCACAGGCAGAGAGGCCAGGTGGTATCCCAACGGGGTGAGCTTCTCATCCGCAGTTAACGCCCCCAGGTCCCGCAGCCGCGCCTTGGAGGCCTGCAGAGACTCAGTCCTGGGAGGCTCCACCAGGCGGGACAAGACAGAGTGAAGACTCTGCTCAGAAAACATCTCCAGGATCTTAATTCTTAAGAGGAGGGGAGGGAAAGTTAAAAAGAAAAAAAAAAAAACAAAGAAAAAAGGCAGCTTAGTTCCACACACAGGATTAAAAAAAAGCGCAAGCTTTTGTAAAAACAGAATGAAAAAAGCCAACAGAAAACATGCTCTGAAGAGCACACTCCCTAGAAGAGGGCCTGTAACACAGAGCTGAAGAGTCAGGGAGCAATGTGGAGTAGAGAGTCTGTAGGAACAGATTTCTATTTAGTACACTAAGGTTTGAAATGAAGTTTTTACTGCAAAACTGCAATTTGTGCTGCTTTGTTTCCCGTCAGGACAAAGGGGTGCAGAGTGTGCAGCAGGGAGAGGAAGGCCCCTTCCTTTCACGTTTGCATGACGATGGCTCTTGGTGCGGGTTGTGGCAGGTGCTCCCTGCAGCAAAGGAAGGACACTCTGCACACTGGCTTCTTCCAGAAACACAACAGCTCACCTCAGACAGAGCTGCTCCAAGGGCACTCTCTGGATTTCTGGCAGCTGCTGTTTCACAAGCTGGTGGTTGTAGTGGTGGCTGCTGAAGAGGTGGAAGCAGACACCCGAGGCCACACGTCCTGCCCGCCCTTTCCTCTGCAGAGCACTGGCCTTGGACACAAAGGTGTCCTCCAGACTTTCCATCCCTTTGCTTGGATCATATCTACAGGACAGCAAGAGACAGAGCCACAGAATGGTTGGGCTTGGAAGGGACGTGAAAGAACACCCAGTTCCAACTTCCCCCTGCCACATGCAGGGACTGTTTCCACTATGCCAGGCTGCTCAGAGCCCTGTCTAGTCTAGCCTTGAACCCTTCCAGGGATGGGGCAGCCACAGCTTCTCTGGAAAACTTGTGCCAGGGCCTCAATACAGCAAAAAATTTCTTCCTAATATCCAATCTAAACCTGCCTTCTTTCAGTCTGAAGCCATTTTACCCCTTGTCCTATCACCTGCCCTTGTAAGGAGTGACTATTCATGAGTGCACAGGCTGGAGACTGAGCAGGCAGATGCTGCCAACTTCTGTATGGATACAATTCCCACCCCTGCACTTGGAGCTGATTTAGACTGGCTTTCTCCACCTTGTAGAGTCGAATCTTCCTTCCAGTTTTCCCAGCTCTCTGGAAAACTCAAGGTTTACCCAAAACAGTTGACAAAACCCAGAGGAATGAATGCCAGTACCTTTTCTCTTTCATTTTTCCAGAGTCAATCACATAGACCACGTCATCGATGGTGACAGATGTCTCTGCAATGTTGGTAGAGATGATGATCTTGGTCACTCCTGCAGGAGGCCTGAGGAACACAGACTGCTGTTCTTCACTGGACAGTGAGGAATGAAGGGGATAAACCACACACCTGCAAGGACAGCAGCACAACATGCTCAGGGTGGCTCCGGCCTCCTCCTTCCTGGCAACAATCTGCCTGCACACACTTTTCCCTCACTAGACACTGTCCAGGGTGTTACTTCTCCTTGGAACCATCCAAGGCCAAACACAACCACAGCTGAAATATAACTCAGCAAACATTCTGATACAAATCAAGGGCTGAGATTTCAGCAGCCTGGATCATGCAGAGCACAGAATGGAAACCACTGCTCACTAAGGGTCTCAGAGAACTTCAACAACTGACCTTCCTGAGCCGAGGAGAGAAACAAAAGGAACGAGCCAACAAGACAGTAGAAAAGGAATTACCCAGCTCACACATTTAATAAAGCTTATTTATCCCTGGATAAAGGCAGGCTTTGTGCAGGAAATGACTCTTTATTTATGGGGAAAGACTGACAGTTTTGGAGCTTTTCTGCCTTACCTCTTGCTGTGCCTGTTATTAAAAAGAGCATTAGTCTGAAGTTGCTCATAAAGCATCTTGATTTCTGCTAGGCCAGGCAAAAATATCAACACAGCACCTACATATGTAGATAAAAAAAAAATTAAAAATCATTCAACAAAAAGGACAACACAATATTTTATGAATGTGCAATTATTGTACCAAAAAAAGCACACAGGCTGTAACAATCCTTCACGAAAGACTTTCCAAAGTAGACAATTTTCTCACCTTCCCCCTTCCACGTGTATCAAAAGCTTTGTAACTCAACTAGAATTTTTTTTCCCCAAAATAACTGGTAGCTACAGAAACTCTGCATGCAAATCATTACCTTTGGGCTGCCCAAGAAACTTCCAAGAATCTTGTTTACCTCCCAAGGACAATGAAATTACCTGGGGGATATGAATGTCTGCCAGCAACTATCCATTCCAGCAAGGCTTCAATTAATTCCAGATTAACTTTGTCCAAGTCCATGACAGACATTGTTTTCAGTACAGCCTTGCTAACCCCTGGGAAAAAAGAAATAAACCATGCAGTAAAGGCATGTCTTGTAAAAAACATCTGTGGGTGCATGGGACCAGTTACAGCTTATTTAAAGAGCACCCGAAGGGGGCAGATCCATGCTGTGCCTTAAGCAAAGCTGCTTCAGCAAGAACAGATAGAGAGAGCAAAGGGGAACTAACAAGGCATCTGAAAAAGGATGGAGAGAGACAGGAGCTGAAAATTGTCCATTTTCAGATGCTAGGGACTAGTTTCAGCCAAGATGTTCTCTGTAGTTTAAGAGAACAATGGGTTCTCTCTTCTTTTTTTTTTAAACTGGCAAGAAGTTTCTCATCCAGAACTTGCAAGTGCAAAACTCTGAATTACAGATAAGCATTCAGCTCACCCTGCTAATATCCCACGTTGTCTATGTGCCAATTTATTACATTTAAGAAGGAGCTCACCTTTATATCGTGTGAGGAGCTGCTTCAGAGTCAACTTCTGGTCTGGGTCTGAATCTCTGACCATGGTGTCAGTGGTTTCCAGAAGGCCAGCACGCCTCAGGTCTTCCTCTACTTCTTCAAATGCAGTTCTTTTGTGTCTCCCATTCTGGTCTTGCTTTACCTTCCTCCTGTAGGGACTGCTGTCCTCTAGAACATACCTGGACAGCAGAAGAACATTTGGTGGTGTGGAAAGAAGCCTAACAGTCTCCTCCTAATGATTAACTACAGAGATAGGGTACCCGGAGTATTTTTTGTAAGTCTGAGAGGAACTTTGTATAAACCATAATGATAATATGAAGGTCAAGGTGCTTTAGTAGAGCTCCAAGAGCACAAGTGATGGGGGAGATCTGAGGGGATTTGTAGTTCTGCACAGAACTACTGCAGTCTCAAGGTCAAAAGTGCAATCTCAACCTCCCCACCCAAACACATCTGAGAATGTGTGAATTTCACACCTTGTCAGTGCAATCACATCTTCCAGAAAAAACTGGTCCACAGGAAACGTTCGACCTGAAAGGAAACACGAGAATAAATCCATCCACATGTGCCCCAATAGCATGGAGAAAAGAGGAAAAAGACCAAAGATTATTGCAATTTTACACAGGTTATTATGACATACACTGGCTTCACAGCTCTCATCCACACTGCATTCTTCAACACCATTTCTGTCTAGGACAAACAGTGGGTGTCTTCCAAGCGTGGAGGGTTCAAGGCCAGGTTGGAGGGGGCTTTGAGCAACCTGGTCTAGTGAAAGGGCATCTTTGGGGTGAAACTAGATGAACTCTAAATCCCTTCCATCCCAAACCCATCTAGGATTCCATGGTAACATGCACAATGCACTTGTGGGAACAAACCCATGTTCCTCTCCTGCTCCACATCCTAACTCAGCAATTGAAAAGGCACATTTGGCTAAACGTTCACACAGCAGCTGGATCCTCTCACTGATGCTTTTCTCACAAGGATACAGGAGAGTCTTCAGCTGTGGTGAAACTAACCCAGGGAACCATGTCATGCACACTTCATATGATGATTGTCTTCTGAGGAGGGGAAGTTTGCTGATATGCACAGAAATGTCAACATTTCCAAGTCCTTCCTCTCCTACATCTCATCAGTCTCTCCCTCTAAGTCTTCAGCATTGCATATTTTGTACACCTCATCTTGAATTGAGAAACACTTAGCAAGAAGAAATAGTGAAAATAAATCTCTAAAGCAATGAATGACAACAAAAATGAATGGTTTCCACCTGGTATGTTGATGATTGGACAGGAGTGGAAGTACTGAGAGAAGAGCTCAGCATTCAGGGTGGCACTCATCAGTATAATGCGCAGGTCTGGCCTCTGAACCATTATATCCTTCAAAACCAGCAGCAGGAAATCACTGAAGAAAACAGGCAAAGGAACATTTCAATGTCTTCAGCATTAACTTTCAGACTGTTTTTCTCCCCCTTCTGTCCCCCTTCCTGGTGTTTAACAGCACAGCAAGACCATCACAGAAGCATGAGCTTGTTGCAATGGCCTGGTGAAAGGTGATCTGCAAATCTGACTCTTTTCTGGTGGTCCCTCGCTGGAGAGTCAGGATTACACAGCAAAACCATTTCATCAACAAAAAGTTTTATAAAATACTTGCATTAATGACAACACAGGAACATCAGATAAGAAATCAACTCAAAGTAACAGATAATTCCTTTTTGTTCCTCTCCTTCACAAGTTACTCAAACTTACCCACTCTTCCCTGCTCTCTGTATTTTTCCCTATATATTTATAACTTCTGTGGCATGACTAGAAAACTGGCTGGAAGTGATTTTAAATAAAAAGGAAGAGGAATCCTTGAGAGACACAAGCCCTTTTAAGTGGCTAAAATGCCACCTGATCTGCAGAATAATGGGTAAGGGACAAGGCTTCCTAGAAACCCACTGCACTGCAGTGTTTGACAAGGAAAACAACGAGAGGGATGCTCACCACTTAATTTACAGAGATACTGACAGACATTATCTTTTGCCTTTGATCAGCAGGTAAGTGGGACAAAACTGCAGGAGCCTAGAGCAGGATAGGATGAGATTGCCTAGTAAAATTTACAGCCTGGAAAGAAATGTGAGTATTTGTCCCTTGCTCTGCTGATGCCTGCCTGCATCAGGAGAAAAAGTTCCCCAAAAGGCATGTGAAGAATTGTGGTATTTGATAAAAGTTGAAACAAGGAAACTGTAAGAAACAGACAGCTCTGGTTAAAAAGTTACTTTACCCTCCAGCCCCATCCAAAACCTGTTTGCAGCACTGCTGCAGTGTGAGGGCACTTTGGAGGCACAGCAATTTACAAGAGATGTGCTTTCTCACCAGCTGCTGCAGCACAATTTCCTACTGCCCACAGACAAGAACCTAACCCAGACTCTTCCCACCATCCCACATTACTGCCACAGGAACAGCTAGTTGCACCACAGCCACCTTTATCCTTCTGACTACATTTCTTCATTTTGCTTACAGGATAAGAGATTATTTACCTTTCTTCTGTTCTTTCGTGAACTTCATCAACAATAACATGAGTGACCCCCTGCAAAGTCAGATCTCCTTCCAGCCTTCTCAAGAGCACACCAGTAGTGCAGTACAAAAGCCTGGTAGCTGAGGACTTGAAGGGTAAGACAAAGCATTCAGGTGACTCTGGGCAAATTGACACAGTGCAAAGAGAATATGTGCTGCTGTAAAGCATCTGATTTCAGCTCAGTGCCAGCTTTGACTGAGAGGGAACAAGCTTTGCCTGCTGGAAACAGATTTTAATTTCTTGACTGACACTGACAATACCTGCTCCTTACCAAGGGACATTGCTACCTGTCAAAAAAAATGAACTGCTTTTCCTGTGGATATTTTCTGATAAACAACTCAGATCTCTCTTCCTAGAAAGATTTAGTGAGTCTCTTTTTTAGCACACTTCTTGGAAAAAGCAATCAGCTGCAACACAGACAAAACTTCACTTCCAACACAGCAGAAACTTCACTTCTGTCTGGCTGGAGCTGTACCCCTCAGTCTCCACTTGGGAGACAGGGGAATGGCAACAGGCAGAAAAGCAGCTAGTAGCCTTCCAAAGGACAGCAGGATTACTCACACTCTCAAACCCCTTCCTCACTCAACAGAAAGCAAACCCACAAGACAAAGCACAGCACTCTCATTCTGAAAAGTGAACTGTGCAGCTTGAGAAGAAATAAAATATAGAACACGTTTCATAGTATTTTATAAAATACAGATGATACAAACCAGATTTTATCACCACCTGGCAGGTATAGGGCAGAGGTTCTGTACACTAAGAGAAGCACTAAGCACACACATTTACATAGGAGTAAATGAAAACCAGCAAGCAAAGTATACATACCTTTACACTTTCCAGACGGATCTGATATCCAACAGTGAGTCCAATCCTTTCTGTTCTTTCCTTGGCTACACGTTCAGCCACAGAAATGGCAGAGATCCTGCGAGGCTGAGTGCAGATGATGTTTGCAACTCTACTTGGAGAGCCTTGCAATGAGGCATCCAAGATAAACTGAGGAATCTGAGTGGTTTTCCCACACCTGCACAACAAAAACAGGAATTAATGAAAAACCCCACAAATCCAACACCTTCCACCCACATAAACTGACTGCATTCTACTGGAAATTTGCTTTGTTCCATTAGTGTGATCCTTCACATGACATTCACCTAGGACTGCTGTCAATGGTCACACTGGTCACAGATGAGCCACCACCCCAACCTTTCCAGAACATGGATCATATTTCATGTTATTCTGTGTATACTCTGATACATAAGGTCTGTATGTGCAGTCACACTCTTACCCTGTCATGCCACTCACAACAAGAACTTGGTGACTCTCAAGCAAACCCAGAATGTTTTCTCTCTCTTGCCATGCAGGGAGCTTCTGTCTTTCATACAGCATGGACTGGAAGTGCCTGGAAGACTGATGGACAAAGACAGCACAGCGGTAAGAACACCACTGGGATGGAACAGAACCATCTGAAACAACAGCTTGTCTCTGAAATGTTTACTTCTCTGAAGTCAGCAAGAAAATTATGTCCTGCACACTGTACCTTTTTCTGCCGAAATTGAGCGCAGATTTTAACATTTTCGTTATACAGAGACTTTGCTTGCACATCATACTTTCTGGAAAGCTTCTTCTTCAAGTTCACATAACTCTCATTCTCCACAACAACTTGTTCAGGCTCTTCCTCCTCCTCTTCTGCCACCACCTCTTCTTCCTGAGGCTCTGGCACTGCTGAGGCTTGAGACAGAGAATGTACAGTTAAATATTGTTATTACCATGGAATGGGCAATGCAGGAAAGAGAGACACGTTCCAGCAGCATTCCCAACAAAGACCCTCGCTAGACTGGGCCTGAGGGTCTGCAGGACTGTTTCTGACATGCATTTGGTTCAACACCACCAGCAAACCCCCCCTCACCTCACCAGATCACCCACAGCTTCCCCAGCCCCATCCCACTTGTCCCTACCCTGCACCAGGGTCTGGGTGGCCACACAGGGAGCCAGGATGGTTGAGTGGTTTTCCTCAGCTCACCTCTCCAATTCACAACCACTTCTATGCAGCACAAAATGCTTTGATGGCAGCACCAGCTTATATCTTAGTGTAGATTTAATTAATTAAGTGTTAAATCACTGCCAAGTACTTTTAAACCAAAGCTGAAACTGGACCAGGTACTTCGGTGCCTTTGCCTATCAACTGAAGCAGGATTTGCTCACACTGTCAGCCAGCCCTTGAAAGTTTTAAGGCTACTTTTACAAAAAAAAGGTATTTATAGCATAAGGAATATTTCATAACTAAAGAAAATTATTTGGAATCTCATTTTCTGGAACAAAGCTGTCTTTCTGCAGAGGTGTTAAAAAAATGGAATACTTTGTGTTCCTGTAGCAAGAACACAGTTTGTCACTATTTAAGTGCTCTAAAATTCAATGCAGTTGTTCTTGAACACTGTCTTGAAAAAAGCTTGCCTTAGATAAAAGTAGTTTTGCAACTGAGAGCTCAGAAGTCACCCTGCCACAAGTGACACAGCCTCAACTCTCCCCCTGTGAAACCAATCTGTTTGCACCAGCTTAAACAGAAAGGGATGATACCTTGAACAAGATTCTATAACCACTTGCCACATTTGTTCAGCCTTAAATCCACCCTTGTAAGTTAATTCTGAGGAGCTGCTGGTAATTTTAAGTAACTAAAAAAAGAGGTTTCTGAACTGATGAGTCGCAGATGCAGCAAAGCTTGCAAACAACCTTCCCTGGTCCCTTCCCAGCACAATTCCATTCTGCTGAGCTCACATCTCTCAATGCTCTCCATGGATTGTGTGGCAATGGGCATCACTCACTCTGCCAAACCAAACTCTGTGCTCCTTGAACCCAGGTCTGGCCAGCACAAAACCTCTCTGCTGCAGCTTGATTACAGAAGGAACTTCCTGAGGCACAGACAGATCACACATCTGGCTCACCACATGACTTTGATCTCCAGAAATAAATTTGGAACAGATGGCTGAACTGGGGGCTCTGCCTTGTCTCTCTGCTTTTCTTTTAAATCTTGCTGACTGCTCTCAGCCCAGAAACCACAAAGGAGATTTGGTTACCTTCAGCCTGTTGATTTGAAGCAGGTGCACTCTCTGTCTGTGGCTTTACAGGAGGTGCTGCCAGCAGGGACACAGGAGGAAGACTGAACTTGTGCTGAGTATTGCTCAGTAACTGACTGATCTCCTGTTCATCTTCTAAGCAAGTCACCAAGGTGTACACCACTGGCTCATGAGACTCTGCAGCTGCCAAGGCCTTTCCAAAGAGGAATTCAGCAATGTGCAGGCGACAAGCAAGAGGCAGGTTCTCGTCAGTGGAGTAAAATGCCACAAGAGGTGCCTGAAGGGGATACTTGTTCTCGTCAGGAAATCTTACTTCCAGTTCATATACGGGACCATCACTATGTCTGAGATGAGCATCATCTACAGAGTTCTTGGAGGCGTTCAGTGGATGGTTTGGAGGGAATTCATGTCTAAATCTGCATTTTGAACCAAACCTGCAGCCTCCTTGGAGGTAAAATTTACATATTTCCTTTGAAGTCTGTTTTGCTGTGTCCTTTGTACTTTTTTCTTTAGATTTGCTGAGCCTGTGCGCTAGGTAGTCCAATTCCAAACTAAAAGTCCAAACATGATTTTTAATCCTTTCTACAAATTTTTCTCCATAAATTGACCGGAGGGCAAAAGCTTCTTCTTGTCTCTGCTCTAAACATTCCTCTTGAGTGGCTTCAGCAGCTGCTGCAGAAACCTGCATTTTCTCTCCATACCTTTCAGAGAAGCACTGCAACAGCAAATACTCCAGTGATGCCCCAATGTTACCATTGCAGGATCTCAGCACTGCCCTACAACGCTCACAGTCAAAACCATACCTGCACCAAAACAGAGAAAACAGGGCAACAAGTGAGTGAGAGGCTCATATGGAGCAAAATAACCACAGATCTGCCTCATTAGGGAGCAGGGCACTGCCTCACACCTCTGAATGTAGCACTTAATAGTTTCAGGGTGAGATTTCCCCACTCAACTACAGAAACTAAAACTTTTCAGAAAAAGCTGTCACATATAAAATGCACCCAGACAAAGCAAAAGTATTGAATAAATACCCAGGTCTGAGAAAACAGAGGAAGAGCACTTACAAGGAGGACATACAGAATATTGAGACCAGTGATCTAGTTCTTCATGATACAAACTATTCACTAAAAAGCATCACCTGGAGAGTTTGTGCACAGCAAATGAAGACACTTCACTCTCTACAATCCTGTGCTCAGCTGGCTCAGCAGACAACCCTGGCATCACATCAGAAGCTTCCTGTTCTGTTGACCAGCACTGTTCGTCATCGAGGTAATCGGGCTCGTCATCACCTTCTCCAGCTACACTGATAAAAAGAGTTATCAAGTTAAAATTAAACAAAATTAAACTGCTGAGCAAACATAAAACTCTGCAGTTTTAAATCCTTCATTTAAATGGAAGCTTTGGCTACCCCTTTCCCAGAGTTAATATTGTAGAAGAACAAAGCAGAGACAAAACCATAGGATTTGACATATAATTAAAAGTTAAGGGAAAAAATACTGTTTCCATTTCTAACAGTACGCCTGCTAAAGCATGCTCATGTAGAAAAGGTGGAAGTGGTGCCTCCATTTAAACTAACTCTGATTCAGGAGCCAGCTCCTGCCCTTGCAGCTCTTGAAGAAGTTCTTTCACTCTTCTCTGGTTCTCTGATGTCATGTGTATGGTCTGCAGAGGCATTCTTGCTTCAGGTCTCTGCTTCATTTGCCCTCCTCTTCTGGCAGGGGCACTCGATCTGAAAATTAAAATAGGACACAGCCACGAGTTATTTGCCTGGCTCAAATGGTCTTGACTGAATTGGGATGTCAGGGCCCAAACTTGTAATTGCAAACAGGAAAATCAAAATAAGAGAAATCCATCACCTAAGGATTATTTAGCAGGATTTGTGTGTCTGTATCTGCACACACGTGTGCATATGTGTATTGTATCCCATGTCAAATCCAAAATGATCTGCTGAACACTTCGCCAGGTAAAGCTGTTCTCAGACCACAATACAACCACATTTTTCTAAGGCAGCTGGGTCAGAACACACAGTTTAGGGTACTAAACTAATTCTAAACTGCTGATTTTCCATGGCCCAGCTTCTGTTTTGTAATACACAGATATTAATATCCTGTGTTTATTAGTGTGTTCTGACCAAAAGTGTCCTGAAATGACTTTATGACCAAAGAAGAAAATCAGAGGTTCTAATCTTTAAAAAGTAAAATACTTTCCTAGGTATCAAATTTATAGAACATTGATCAAAAAAGACATAAAAAAACTGCTTCATGCTGAAATGCTTTCATCACTCTTTCACTCTTCTCTGTATTCAAATGTGTCCAAAAAACAGCCCCAAATGTCTATGTATGCCAACATCCAAAAATGTATCCCAAATGGCCCAAAGTATCCCCAAAAAACCCCCAAGTATCCCAGACATCTCTATACCAATCCTCCCCCCCAGATTAACAGAAATACCTGGATTCTAGCCTTGGTTCCTCAAAGAGACAAAAGTCCTCTCCATCATCCCACATTTTGGTTGAACATTTCCTATTTCCACCAAGTTGAGGCTTGTTTGAATGGCCACTGCTGCCTCCTCTTTTTCCACTGCCTCCTCTCCCTCGTCCTCCTCCTCTGTTGGGCTTTCCTCTTTTTCTTGCTGCCCAACTCATGTTTGCTTGCTGAAGAAGATGAAAAAATAGCCCTTAGCTGTGAAGGTGATTAAGAACATCATGTATGTCTGAGCCCAGAGACATACACAATTGTTTGTTTTTCTATCTGACAAGACATCCTCTCAAACCACTGTTGATTATTTGCATGTTGGTGTGTCTATATGCACCTGGAGCAAAAAATATTCTTCTGGAACATTGTTTAGTAAGTTCTGTGGCTTTAGAAAATAAAAGTAGTACTCCTCAGCCAAGAGCTACAAGTTTGACAAAACTCTCTGGCATGAGCTACCAGCACTGCTGCCTGACCTGGGAACCTCAGGGCTGATGGAGCCTTCTTGGACACAGGAGCCCACAGGACAAACCTTCAAGGGAAGTTTCACAGAAGAGAGCAGCTCCTCTCCTGTCGCTTTTTAATTCAGCGGCTTGCAGGGCTGAGATTAAAAGGTGGAAGAGGAGCCAAAGCCAAAGATACAATGTTTTTTTCACATTATCTCACACTGGGCTCCCTTCTGCAGGGGGACAGCAGGAGCTGAGCCTGGTGAGGGGAGTGACTGGGTTTGCCTTGGGAAGCAGGCGGCCTCCTTCCCTTCTCACAGCAGCGTCTTTCCCAGCGCTGCCAGCAGCCCATTAGCACTGAACAGCTGCCAGGGAACAGAACGGCCCAACATTAACACACCCACCCTCCTACTGCACCTCCTGCTCCTGGGAAGCTGCTGCAGGGGACAGGCGAGCAGCCGTGGGCAATCCGGCAGGACCTCCCTTCCTGAATCTTTGCACTGGCACCTCCACAGCCAGGACAAGAAGTGAGGTGGCCGCGCACAACAGCCCAAAAAGGGCTGGAAAGAAACAAATTCCCCTTTTTGTGGCCGCTCTCCTCACCGGAGCTCCACCGGGGCTGGACAGGAGCTCACAGCCGAGCTGACCCCGCTCGGGAGGGAGGGAGGAGGGAGACCACGGCAGGCACCCCGAGGCCGCTGTCACACAGGGTTCCGTCTCCTTCCTCTCAGCTCAGAGCACAAAGCCCCGGGCACGGAGCAGCTCCACCGGCTCGTCCCGCACTTCCCCACGGCACCCTCCCCGCACAACCTCCACGGGTGTCTGGGGACCGTCATTCCTCTCCCACCCCGCGTTCCCCCCACCCCTGCCCGCCTCCCCTCAGCCGCCCTCGCAGAGCGCCGCGCACCCCCTTCCCCTGACCCCGGGTTCTCCACGGAATCGTGACGCCGCCGGCAGCTCCACCACTCCTTTTCCCCAGCGTTCCCACCTCTGCTCGGCACCTCCGGGACTGCTCGGGACTTCCCGACCCGGATCCGCGGCGTTTCCCTTCCGGGCCACGGCCCCTCCGCCCGCCCCGATCCGCCGCGGTGCTCCCGCCCCTCTCCGCCGGTCCCGGGGCGCCCGGCGATGAGGTACGTGTGGCNGATGAGTTACGTGTGGCTTGAAGCTGCTGTACCTTTGGATATCCCTGTGTGCGTGACTGTAACAATGACACCCGCGGTTTGTTCCTCAGCAGGCATGCTGGTCTTTAAAGTCTCTCTCGTATTCCCAAGTAAAGACGAGAACGATGGTTGAAAATCTTGGTGGTTGTTCGCTGCACTGGCCCACAAGTTCCTGAGGGAGCGGGGGGGGTCTCGGCCCGGAGAAAAGGGGGCTCGGGGGGACTTTATCACTCTCGACAATTCCCCGACGGGAGTAGCCAATAGTCAGCCTCTTCTCCCAGGTCACAAGTGACACGACGAGACGAAATGGCCTCAAGTTGTGCCAGGGAAAAAGGTTTCGACTGGATATTAGGAAAGGTGTTCATGGAAAGGGTGGCCAGGCAGTGGGACAGGCAGCCCAGGNGGGGGTCTCGGCCCGGAGAAAAGGGGGCTCGGGGGGACTTTATCACTCTCGACAATTCCCCGACGGGAGTAGCCAATAGTCAGCCTCTTCTCCCAGGTCACAAGTGACACGACGAGACGAAATGGCCTCAAGTTGTGCCAGGGAAAAAGGTTTCGACTGGATATTAGGAAAGGTGTTCATGGAAAGGGTGGCCAGGCAGTGGGACAGGCAGCCCAGGGAATCACCGTCCTTGGAAGTGTTAACCCTGGGATGAGCACCTGGGGACGGGCAGGGGTTGTAGGTGGGCCTGGCAGGATTGGGTTAATGGCTGTACTCAGTGATCCTGGAGAGCTTCTCCAGCCTTCACTACCAAACTCAGTGTGTGGGATTAATAAGGAGGAAAGCTATACCAGTT